>JAVSCE010014308.1:0-51006 GCA_032199065.1 Smutsia gigantea
TGAATGGATAAAGAAGAGGTGGTACATATACACAATGGAATACTATTCAGCCATAGAAAGAAACAAATCCTACCATTTGCAACAACATGGATGGAGCTAGAGGGTATTATGCTCAGTGAAATAAGCCAGGTGGGGAAAGACAAGTATCAAAGATTTCACTCATCTGTGGAGTATAAGAACAAAGAAAAACTGAAGGAACAAAACAGCAGCAGACTCACAGAACCCAAGAATGGACTAACAGTTACCAAAGGGAAAGGGACTGGGGAGGATGGGTGGGAAGGGAGGGACAAGGGGAAAAAAAGGGGCATTACGATGAGCACACATAATGTGGGGGGGGCATGCGGAAGGCAGTATAGTAGAGAGAAGACAAGTAGTGATTCTATAGCATCTTACTATGCTGATGGACAGTGACTGTAATGGGGTATGTGGTGGGGACTTGACAATGGAGGGACTCTAGTAACCACAATGTTGCTCATGTAATTGTATATTAATGATACCAAAAAAAAATCAAACCAGAGAAATAGAAGAAGGCAAAGAATAAAGTAAAACATGAATGAAATAGAAAACACCAAAAAAAAGCATTAGAAGTGATCAGCACAACCAAAAGATGACTTCAAAAAGACTAATAAAAATACCGGGTTTTGGCAAATATAAAACAAATGGGGCACAAATAAGCAGCACCAGTAATATCAAAGCTAAATATACACATAGACTTTGATCCAGCAATTCTACTCTTAGTAATTTTATTCCCACCAGAAATGTGTACTTAGTTCACTAAAGAACATGTTTAGGATGTTCAGAGCAGTACTATTCATTATAGTTAAAAAGAGGAAATTACCCAAATACCCATCAGTACTAGATGGGTATTTAATACTAGATGGGTAAATAGTGAGAGCAGTCTACAATAACATGCAAGAATATGGATATATCTCACAACCTAATGTTGAGTGAAAAAATGGTTCATACTTTATGACTCTGCATCTATAAACTAAAAACAAGAGAAACTAATCTATGCTAATAGAAGTCAGGATAGAGATACTGCTGTTGAGTAGAACACTGACTTCAAAGTAAGACTTGGTTTTTGGGGGGCTGGTAGCATTTTGTTCCTTGATCTGGGTGCTGATTTCATAAGTTTATTCAGTAGGGCTGAGAGAGAGGTGAGACAAACAAGATAACCTAAGGAACAAAGTTTATGGCGGCAGCACTCATTCTCACCTTGCTTGTCTCACCCTCATCCCAGCCCTGGTGTTCAATTTATGGATATTTATTTAGTTACATCATGAGTTATATATTTTTCTGTATGTATATTATAAATGTTATAATTGTTCTAAAAATGTTAAATGGGTCTGGTCTACCTCATACCACAAAATAAACTCTGAATGGAATAAAAACTTAGATGTAAAAAGAAAAACTCTAAAACTTTTAGAATTAAATTTAGGAAAATACAGAAGTCCTCTGTTCCAAGACTTCAGTAGATGCCTGTAACCTGTAACCACAGATAATACTGAACCGTTTATATACTGTTTTCTCCTATACATACATACCTACGATAAAGTTTAATTTATAAATTAGGCACAATAAGAGACTAACAACAATAACTCATACTAAAATAGAACAACTCTAACAATGTACTGCAATGAAAGTTAGGTGCCTATGCTCTACTCCCTCAAAACATCTTACTGTATTGTATTCACCCTTCCTGTGATGATGTGTGATGATAAAATGCCAACATGATGAGATGAAGTGAAGCGGATGACATAGGCATTGTGACAAATCAGTAGGCTACTACTGACCTTCTGGGGAGGATCATCTACTTCCCTGACAGCAGTTGACGAGGATAACCAAAACCTCGGGTAATGGGAGGACTACTGTATTATAAATGACCTCAGGCAAAGAAGGATTTCTTAAGAATATTTAAAAGCACATATTAGAGGACAAGATTTGACTATATTAAAATCAAACCTCAAAAATATATTGCAACATAAATAAATGAGTTATTATTTTGAACATATTTTTAAATCAATGAGGAAAAGATAAATAACTCAACAGAAAAATGCACGGAAAACTTGACAGTTACTTTATACATAAGAAAACCAGAATGAAAACATGCTCAAATTCACCAATAGGGAAATGCAAGTCAAATCATGAGGTATCACCATTTCACAAATCTACCAGTAGATAAGCAGAAAATATAAATTCAGATAATATCAGATAATACTTAGTGCTGACAAAAATGTGGGGCACTATTCTCCACTGTTGGTGAAGTATAAATTTATATAACCACTTTGGAAAACAGTTTTGCACTACCTAATAATATGAAAAATGTGCAAGCTCAAGGATTTTTTGGTATATTCTCTAGAGACACTCTTGTACATTACTACCAGGAGGTGTGTACATGAATGTTTGTAACAATTAAAAAGAAACAAAGAATGTCTATCAAGAGTAAAGTATTCTACATCAGTGAAAATGAATAAACAACCATACACAAATGGATGAATCTCATTTTTGATGGTCAAGCAAAAGAAGCAAATCATAGAATACTTAGAGTATGACTACATTTATATAAAAATTTTTAAACCAGTATATATACTCATAAATAGTAAAATTATAAAGAATAAGGGAAAGATTATTATAGAAGTCAGGAGAATGGTTACCTTTGGAGGAGGAAGTGGGGTGCAATGAGGAAGGTGCACATGGTGGCTTCAAAGGTAATGATAATGTTGCACTTCTTAGCCTGAATGGAGTGTGGATGTTTTCATCATTTTTTAAATTATACTACTATTTTTATGTACTCTGCTGTATGCATCATACATTTCAAAATAAAATAATTTTAAAAGCAATGAGTCTACATATATATACACATGTATAAATGTGTGTGTATGTGTATTCCATGAAGGTAAACAACAAAATTCTTAGTGGGAAAATGTCAGTAAGCACTTCACTAGATTTACTAAATTCTCTCATATGATTGGCTGGCTGAAAGAGGAACTTGAATGGATTGAGTTTACCAAAGTCCGGATCTTTGTGTATATATTTCCCACTAAATGTATTCTTGGAAACTGTTATTACATGTCTTATTTACTCTATCAGTTGAATTACTCATTCTCAAGTTGTCCTGCTTTCATTTCAGTTGGTAAAAAATAAAGAAATTCTTAATTTTAAAAGATAAAAACCCAGTTGAAACATCTTCATTCTTTTCTTAACCTTTATTTTTTTTTAACCAGTCTATGCCAACTATATCTTTCTTGCATGGAATCAGAAGAAAGCTGCACCAAACCTAAAGCCATTAGCATGTGTGACATTGTGAAAATATTTACTAAAAATGAAAAAAAAAGTCCTATTGTTTGTTTGGTTATACTATTTACATTATGTGAATTAAGACCTCTTTAATGTGCTTAATATAACACAGAGTTAAAGAACCAGAAGGAAACTTCAAAAGTTACCTACCTAGAGTCATCTGTCTTTAAGGAAGACTCAAAACCACCTCAAGCAAATAAATTATCATCCTAATCTGAAAATAGCTCCTGCAAACATTTAATAGCATCCCTTCCTCCTAAGCAGTTTGAAAATTCTTTATGTCTAACTCAGAACCCTTTTAATACAATGTTAGCATACATAAGCTTTATCACCCAGACAACAGGGTGTGGATTTATCCAGGGCCCAGGGACCCTAGCAAGTACTGATCTCCAAGTCTCCCCTAGGAAGTAAGAAGGTAAAGGGCTCAGAGAGCCCTGCCTGTTTGGCTTCAGTGGCTCCAACCTCACCAGTCCCGTGGCTTTCCCCAGGAACCTAGCCCCAAAGCTTTTCTCTCTCCACATAACAAACAGTTGACTATATTTTGTTTCACTCTGACTCAAGTTTATCCATAACTTTGTCCTCCCCCACCCCTTTCCCACCCAATTACCCTTGTAATCAATAACTTTTTATACTTCCACTGAGTATGAATAAAAACCTAGGATATTTTTTAAATCCTAAAAATACGTTACTTACAAATGAAAGAAAGAAAACCCCCAAATTTCTAAATTAATGGGTACCTTTTATAAAAGAATTACATTGGAAAGTCTTTTTCTTCTCCTGGTCATGGACAATTTCATCTAACAAAGCATCTTAAAGACAGCACTTGTTTAGAATAAAGACTCCCTGAGGTCAGGGGCTACTTTTGTTTCAGTTTTTATACCTGGCACATTCCACTGGACCCTAGTACTGTGATATGACCTGTGCAGGAACAGAAAAATGTCAACTGTGCTTAACTGACACAATGGAAGCTCATTAAAGCTTTGCCTTACATGATTGCTGCCTTCCTCTTCTTCCTCATCGCAGTCCAGACCCTGATGCACAATTTCAGTAGCGCTGTTCTGAAAGATACTGGTCACCATATCTGACACTCTGGTAGCCTCTGTTGTGACTTTTACTTTCATGCGATGAAAGCCAGTGGAGACCCATCCCACTTGCAGGTTTACAGGCTCCCCTTGGAACAGCAGGAAGTGTGAGTTTACCGCTTCTTTAAAACCAGGGGGTTGGTAATCATATGGGGTCACTATAAAATTGAAAAAGGCAGGACACCAAGAAAACTCTAAGTTTCAAAAGAAGTCAGATTAATCTTTCATGTGTAGCAACAGATGCTTGCAAAATACTTCTATTTATATAAAACGTTACTTCAACACTTATGAAGGAATTTGACTAGAGATCTGCACCTACCTGCATTATAGTAGTGGAGTTTCATAGTAAGTGTAACATCATTAGGAAGGGGTCCAAGGTCCTGCATCAGGACATACAATTTACGGATCAGTAGAACACTGGCTTTCTTAATATCTTCACTGTTTGTCCTACTTCTGAAGCTTGTAATACTGCTGTAACCGCATGGAAAAAAACAAACTTTTCAATAATATGGTATATTGAAAATCTATTCCAAAAAGAACAAAACATTTTACTATATGATCAAATAAATATAAGTTTAATATCAGGATGCTCAGAGACTATTTTTATAATGTAAATTAGAGGAAGGATTGTACTTTTTGCAATGTATATACAAAGGATTTTTTAACAAGTTCCCTCAAGGCATTTTAAATATGATCTGATCTTTAAAAAATTTTATTTATAAGTAACCACATGGTATAATAGTGAGAACAATGGATTTGGAATTAAGAGACTTGACATCTAATATTGGCTCTGCTGCTAACTACCTGAATGACCTCCATTAAGTCACTCAGACAGTCTAGGTCAGTTAGCTCATTTGTAAGATAAGCTTACACACATTTCTACTCCAAGTATAAAGTCAATCATCAGCTCTGGGCCTTTCTCTCACATGCATCCCCTCCTCACTCTTACATGGATGATGACAGTGTTTTATCTACTCATCCTGCTTTTCTTCTTGTCCACATTGCAAAACATTCTCCATACCACTGCTGAAATAATGTTCCTAATAGGAAAATCCACTCATGTCACTCTCCTGATAAAAATTTTTCTTTACACTCATCACCTTCCAATCAAATTCAAAAATGGTGTGTGTACAATGCCTTTTACATCCAACTGTGCCCTCAGCTCCACTTTCATCTGCAACTACTACCCAGTTTCTCTTACCCCAGTGCATTTGCATATGTTGTTCACTTTGCTTGTACTGTACATTCCACTTCTCTTCCTGACTCTCCTGAATTCATCCTTTAATCCTAGCTGATATGTCATCTTTTCAAGGAAGTCTTACCTGATAATCCCCATAACTTACCCTCGTTAATAATTGTGTGTCCCCCCAACCCCAGACTATGAATGGCTATATCTTTCATCTCCACAGTACTAAGTTTGGTATCCACCTAGAGTAAGTACTCAATCAACATATATTGAATCAATGAATAAATGAACAAGTTAGACTAAATTACCTTCCAACTCTAAACATCTTCTCTCCAAAATTTTCTTCCCCAATTAGTCTCACACTTGAGTAGTTTTCAGAAAGGACGTGACTATATTTGCACAATGCCTTTCACATAATAAGCACCCAATATGCAAAAATAATCCTAAGTAACTGAACTACTGGAGGCAGTGTGCATTCATAAAACAAACATTATTAAGCAAATATATTTGCTCCTTTTTCAGTTTTGAACAACTTAAAGTTTTCTCTACCAGGATGTAGCCAATCTGAAATAGGTAACCAGGGTGAAGGGCTATAGAATGTCACTCATGGGATCCTTCAGTATACATCATAATCATAAGATCATATCCATGTAAAATCATATTCAAGATTCACTTGCACTCTTTTAAAAGGGAAACTATCTTTATTATAGAAGAGGTGATAAAGTAACTTTGTCAGGATGATCATTTAAA
Source organism: Smutsia gigantea (assembly GCA_032199065.1). Classification (NCBI taxonomy): domain Eukaryota; kingdom Metazoa; phylum Chordata; class Mammalia; order Pholidota; family Manidae; genus Smutsia; species Smutsia gigantea. The sequence goes on from JAVSCE010014308.1 coordinate 6,316, forward strand.
CAAGTGCCTACCTTTAGTTTCTAGGAAATAAGTCATATGCATTACCTTCTCTCCTCCTTAGTAGCTGAAAGATTTGGCCATTTCTGTTTTACTGCTCACCTCCTGGCATATGTGCCTTCATAACAAAGGAGATTAATCTAGTCGTCAGTAGCACTTACATTTGAATTTTAGAGAGCAAAAGTTCAACTGTTTAGTAAGAAGGAATATGTATGAAAAGTGGTGTACAATCTGTAAAATGCTATAAAATGTTAGCTAATGATAGTTAATATTTTAATTCTCATTCCTAGAACTCCCTCTTTACATCTTAGTACAGTCTGTAAGTTTTACAAATGAGAGGATAATTAAGGAAGTGAATCTTGGAGAGAAATCCTCAAACTTGCAGCAAATGATGAGATAAAGCTAAACAGCATGGGAATTTGAGAATTAGACTACATTTCTCTCCAGAGTCATTCTCTTTGGGGTCACCCACTGCCCTGACTTCTAGCCCTTTACCATACAGGGCTTTTCACCAACATCTGCCCCTCCATTTCTATTCCATGTTATTAGCAAAACTTGGCATCATCTGAATCCAAAAGCTATTGGGAAGGAAATAAACATTGCTCTTTGAGAAAATATCTACATCTGCATTGGGGACCTTCTGAAGCAAATGTCCTTGTCTTTGATATTTAACCCTTTAGTATATCTAAAATTAGGCATTTTTGACTTGATAGGAAGATGCAGTGAGTGCTTTCCAGTCTTTTCTATACAGGGACACACATAAAAATTATATTTATATGACATATTGGGGTAAGCAAATGAGAGTGTTTGTGTTTATAGGGAAATAGTTCAGGGGTTTCATCTACTCCAGGCCCAGGCTGGCTATATTGAGGGCAAAGAGGATCAATATCTTGGCATAGCAATTGAGAAACCTTGGCTTTGTGGCTGGATAGAGTTTTATGAAGTTCTTCAATCAACACCATGTAGATAGGCTCATAAACATAATTTCTACTGCTGTGCCACCCACCAACCACCGCTGCTTCCAATGACCACCACCGCCATTCCCACTAGGTACTATGTACTGAGTTTTTATTATGTGCCAGGACAAAGCTTTATATATGCATTATAATTTAATAACCACAGCAACCATATGAAGTAAATATTATTTATTGCACTGTGCAGGTAAGAATACTAATACTTAGGGAGGGTGAGTAATCTGTCCAGAGTTATATGACCAGTAATAGAGTTGAGGTTCCAAGCAGCGTCTTTCTGCCTTAGGAACCAGAATTCTTAACTACCAAACTTAACTACCTCTAGACCCTATAACATTATCTGTGAGCAAAAGAGGGGAAAAAGCAAAGGAATACTCTACTCCCACTAACTTCATCCATGGATTTCTGAGATTTAAATAATTATTACACACCCTTTTCATAAAGTGGTTTTTTATAGGATTAGTGGGGAAGTTACAAAGGAAATATAAAGCCTATCTCTGGCCTCAAAAAACTTATGTTCATCTCAATCCTGTATGTTTCTAATGCTCATTAAGCAATTAGATTCTACCTGTCAAAATCCATACTGGTGCCTTCTTTTGCATAGTTGAATTTGAACTGGTATATCTCAGTCACTTTCTAGAAACATCAAAGAGAATAGAGAAAGCACTTTTAAAGAGAAATCCAAAGTCATATCTGATAATAGGTAAGGAACATTTTAATTGTATACCTACTATAACTTCCTACATACTTGTTTGTTTCACAGCATATAAAGATAATTTTTCTCCTCCATGAGAAAAATAAGTTAGATGGCAAATTCTATTGTTAGCAGTTTAAAGCTGGAGAAACTATCATAGAGTCAAGTATCTGACTTGACACTGGTAAATGACAGTGGAACCAGTTAAGAAACCATTCATTCATGTAAAAAATATTTACTGAATATCTGCTTTGTGTTAAGCATTGGAGTTAAAGTGGTGAACATGACAGAAAAGGTCCCTGTTTTTCTGGAACATACAGCCTGGTAGGACATACAGTTAATAAATAAGTAAACAAAATAATTTCAGACAGTAACAAGTGCTGTGAACAATATGAAGCATATCCTGTAACACAGAATAGAAGTGGAGAGGTACTGATTTGGTCTGGAAAGGCCAAAGAAGGCCTCACTGAATAGGTGATGTTTGAGCTGAGCCTCAGTGACAAAAGGGAAGAGCGTACAGACCTGGGGAACAGTGACACTTCCCAGGCAGAGGGAAGAGCAATGCAAATTTTCAAGTAGGAAAGGAAGCCTCTCCAGGATTAAAGAGGAAGCCAAGTGGCTGGCAATCACTGAGGAAGGGAAGGTGTATAGAAGATGAGGTTATGGGGCCTTTTGGCCACAGTAAAGGTTTCGGATTTTATTTTAAGCAAACCAGAAGTCCATTGAAGGGTTTTAAACATGGAAGTGATTTGCATTTTTTAAAAGATCACCTTGGCTATTTTTAAGAGGGCAGAGGGGAAGAAGTGGAAACTATGAGAACAATTAGGAGGCTACTGCAGTAATTCAGGGAAGACTAGAATGGCAAGGGGAAAACTAGAAAAACTCAAAAAGGAACCAGGATCTAGGGCATCAGGTCTTGTTTTTTTGATCCTGAAATAAAGCTAGAAATAAGGAGGGACATATTTCCTCATGAGAGACATACTCCATTTAAAATAAAATGATTGTACAGTAGTTGAAGTAAATGTTTGGCCCAGATACATTATATCATTTGTCCACAGAGCTGGAGAAGATGCTAAAGACAGGTAAAGGGTAGAGTTTAGGTCAGAACACAAAAAATGCCTTTCATTCATCTGTTTCAGTATTGTTTCTTGACACTGTGAGAATGAGGATGTTATAGATTGATCAGAAAAAGTCTCAAAGTTCCTGTTAATTTTCTCTACTCTAATAGTTGGTTCCCCAGCTCTGCGGATCTTTAACAAATATCTGAATCACAGATGATCAGGTCCTGGGGAAACTGGCTCAGGCTGCCTAAACTCTAAGAAGACTGATTTGTAAGGGACTTAATTTTAAGAGAAAAATATCTTTCTAGTAAGACAGCCTACTAGAGAAATCAAACCACGTTCAGAAGACTGCTTTGTGAGGATTAAAGATAGCAGTGTGAGAGGTGGGACACAGGCTTCCTCCTAAAACCGCATATAACATGAAAATATAATTAATACAACTAATCCTGAAAGAGCAACAGGAAAGAGGACTGCGCCAGACTGCATACACCTGGAGAAAAAAGAACTCACAGAACAGGGTAACGTACCAAAGCTGTGGCCCAGAGGGACCCAAGCCCTTCCCCCACCACAGCTCAACAGCGGGAGGAAGAGAAAACGAGCAGGGAGGGAGTGGAGCACTGGGACTGCTGAATATCTAACACCGGAGATCTGCTCTGGGAGCACAAACCTACAATTCATGGTGCTTGCATGATACTCTCGTGATTACGGGGTTGGAAAGCTAAGGCAGGCAGAATTCCTGGAGAGACTGAGATTCCAGCCGCTTGTGGAAAGCAGGGATCCATATCTGGCTGCTCTGGGACAAAGGAAAGGCGGGCAGTCTGAGAGACCTCCTAACAAGGAAGCCCTTAGCAAGAGGGCTGCTAAAGGGGCAAGGACTGCACAGAGCTCACTGTTCAGGAGAGAGGACAGGTAGACAAAATTGTCCGGGTGCACTCTGCCCAGCAGGTTGGGAGCTTTGCCATATAGACTCTCATATTTAAGGAGGAAAAAGAAATCTTCCTCCTTAGACAATCTTCAGGTGCTCCAGCTCCCTGGCTGCCTACACAGCTCCAAGGACCCCCTCCGTGATACGCAGCCTACTGTGCCTTTCTCCCAGCCAGCCCCACCTGGCTCCCAAACTGGCAAACCCTACCCTGGCGTTAGCCCAGCCAGAGGGAAGATCTGTCTACAGCAACTACAAACGCAAAGCATAGAGGCTTATACTTGTGTGCTCAGCCCACTGGTTCAGGCAGTGGAGACAGGCATAACAGCCGGGTAGCAGGAAACAGCTCTTTCCTCCCCCAGGCACCAGTACCACTCCCCTGAGACCCCTGACATTGCTTCAGGGGCTGAGCAGCTCCAGGGAGTAGAGCTTCTGGGCACTAGAAAGCGCCATATACAAATATGAAATGCCAAAGGAACCTGGTTCAAAGTAAAATTATTAATACCACTCCTGAGAAAGATTTACATCGACCTCATGACTCTTCCTGAAAGGGATTTCAAAATAAAAATCATTAACATGCTCATGGAGGTACGGAAAGATATTCAGAACTCAGGAATGAATTCTGGTTGGAGATCCAATTGTTGAAGAGTACAATGGACGGTATTAAAAGCAGATTGGATATGGTGGAGAAGACGATAAATGAAATAGAAACTAGACAAGAGGAATACAAAGAAGCTGAGGCATATAGAGAAAAAATGATTTCTAAGAATGAAAGAATATTGAGAGAACTGTGTGACCAATCCAAACAGAGCAATATTCACATTATAGGGGTACCAGAAGAAGAAGAGAGAGAAAAAGGAATAGAAAGTGTCTCTGAGGAGGTAATTGCTAAAAACTTCCCCAATCTGGGGAAGGAGATAGTCTGTCAGGCCATGGAGATGCACAGATCTCCCAACAGAAGGGACTCAAGGAAAACAACACCAAGACATATAGTACTTAAAATGGCAAAGATCGAGGATAAGGACAGACTATTAAAAGCAGCCAGAGAGAGAATAAAGATCACGTACAAAGGAAAGCCCATCAGGCTATCATCAGACTTCCCAACAGAAACCTTACAGGCCAGAAGGGAGTGGCATGATGTATTTAATGCAATGAAGCAGAAGAGCCTTGAACCAAGAATACTTTATCTGGCAAGGATATCATTTAAATTTGAAGGAGGGATTAAACAATTTCCAGATAAGCAAAAGCTGAGAGAATTTACTTCCCACAAACTGTCTCTACAGTGTATTTTGGAGGAACTGCTATACATGGAAGTGTTCCTAAGGTTTAACAGCTGTCACCAGAGGTTATAAAACCACAGTAAAGAAAGTAGAACACTTAATTACCAAAAAAATACAAAAATGAAAATAACTATCTCCAAAGTCAATCAAGGGATAGACAAAGAGTACAGAATATGATACCTAATATAAAAAGAATGGAGGAGGAAGAAAAAGGAGGAAGAAACAAAAAAAAAAGAACCTTTAGATTGTGTTTGTAATAGCATACAAATGAGTTAAATTAGACTGTTACATAGTAAGGGAATTACCCTTGAAACTTTGGTAACCATGAATCTAAAGCCTGAAATGGCAATAAGTACATACCTACCCATAATCACCCTAAATGTAAATGGACTGAATGCACCAATCAAAAGACATAGAGTCACTGAATGGATAAAAAAACAAGACCCATCTATATGCTGCCTACAAGAGACCCACCTCAAACCCAAAGACATACAAAGACTAAAAGTGAAGGGATGGAAAAGGATATTTCATGCAACTAGTAGGGAGAAAAAAGCAGGATTTTCAGTACTTGTATCACACAAAATAGACTTCAAAACAAAGTAACTCACACGAGACAAAGGTCATTACATAATGATAAAGGGGTCAATCCAACAAGAAGATATAACCATTATAAATATCTATGCACCCAACACAGCAGCACCTACATATGTGACTATGCACCCAACAGAGCAGCACCTACATATGTGAAACAAATACTAACAGAATTAAAAGGAGAAATAGAATGCAATGCATTCATTCTAGGAGACTTCAACACTCCACTCACTGCAAAGGACAGATCAACCAGACAGAAAATAAGTAGGAGACAGAGGCACTGAACAACACAATACAACAGATGGACCTAACAGATATCTACAGAACTCTACACCCAAAAGCAGCAGGATACACATTCTTCTCAAGTGCACATGGAACATTTTCCAGAATAGACCACATACTAGGCCACAAAAAGAGCCTCAGTAAATTCAAAAGATTGAAATTGTACCAACCAACTTCTCAGATTACAAGGGTATAAAACTAGAAATAAACTGTACAAAGAAAACAAAAAGGCTCACAAACACATGGAGGCGTAACAACATGCTCCTAAATAATCAATGGATCAACGACCAAATAAAAACAGAGATCAAGCAATATATGGAGACAAATGACAACAATAATTCAACACCGCAAAATCTGTGGGACGCAGCAAAGGCTGTGCTAAGAGGAAAGTATATTGCAATACAGGCCTACCTCAGGAAGGAAGAACAATCCCATATGAGCAGTCTAAACTCACAATTAACGAAACTAGAAAAAGAAGAACAAATGAGGCCCAAAGTCAGTAGAAGGAGGGACATAATAAAGATTAGAGCATAAATAAATAATATCCAGAAGAATAAAACAATAGAAAGAATCAATGAAAGCAGGAGCTGGTTCTTGGAGAAAATAAACAAAATAGATAAACCCCTAGCCAGACTTATCAAGAAAAAAAGAGTCTACTCACATAAACACAATCAGAAATGAGAAAGGAAAAATCATGACAGACACCACAGAAATACAAAGCATTATTAGAGAATACTATGAAAAATTATATGCTAACAAACTGGATAACCTAGAAGAAATGGACAACTTTCTAAAAAAATACAACCTTCCAAGGCTGACCCAGAAACAGAAAATCTGAACTGACCAATTACCGGCAACAAAATTGAACTGGTAATTAAAAACCTACCTAAGAACAAAATGCCTGGACTAGATGGCTTTACTGCTGAATTTTATCAAACATTTAGTGAAGACCTAATACCCATCCTCCTTAAAGTTTTCCAAAGAGTAGAAGAAGAGGGAATACTTCTAAACTCATTCTATGAGGCCAGGATCACTCTAATACCAAAACCAGGCAAAGACACCACAAAAAAAGAAAATTACAGACCAATATCCCTGATGAACACAGATGCAAAAATACTCAATAAAATATTAACAAACCGAATTCAAAACTACATCAAAAAGATCATCCATCATGATCAAGTGGGATTCATCCCAGGGATGCAAGGATAGTACAACATTTGAAAATCCATCAACATCATCCACCACACCAACAAAAAGAAGGACAAAACCCACATGATCATCTCCATAGATGCTGAAAAAGCATTTGACAAAATTCAACATCCATTCATGATAAAAACTCTCAACAAAATGGGTATAGACGGCAAGTACCTCAACATAATAAAGGCCATATATGACAAACCTACAGCCAACATTATACTTAACAGCAAGAAGCTGAAAGCTTTTCCTTTAAGATTGGGAACAGGACAAGGATACCCATTCTCCCCACTTCTATTCAACATAGTACTGGAGGTCCTAGCTATGGCAATCAGACAACACAAAGAAATAAAAGGCATCCAGATTGGCAAGGAAGAAGTCAAACTGTCCCTGTTTGCAGATGACATGATATTGTACATAAAAAAAAAACCTAAAGAATCCACTCCAAAACTATTAGATCTAATATCTGAATTCACCAAAGTTGCAGGATATAAAATTAATATGCAGAAATATGTGGCATTCCTATACACTAACAATGAACTAGCAGAGAGAGAAATCAGGAAAACAATTCCATTCACAGTTGCATGCTTCAAAAAGAATAAAATACCTAGGAATAAACCTAACAAAGGAAGTGAAAGACCTATACTCTGAAAACTACAAGACACTCATTAGAGAAATTAAAGAAGATACCAATAAATGGAAACACATCCCATTCTCATGGATAGAAAGAATAATATTGTCAAAATGGCCATCCTGCCTAAAGCAATTTACAGATTCAATGCAATTCCTATCAAAATACCAACAGCATTCTTCAACGAACTAGGGAAAATCATTCTAAAATTCATATGGAACCACAGAAGACCCCAAATAGCCAAAGCAATCCTGAGAAGGAATAAAGCTGGGGGCATTATGCTCCCCAACTTCAAGCTCTACTACAAAGCCATAGTACTCAAGACAATTTGGTACTGGCACAAGAACAGACCCACAGACCAATGGAACAGACTAGAGAGCCCAGATATAAACCCAATCATATATGGTCAATTAATATATGATAAAGGAGCCATGGACATACAATGGAGAAATGACAGCCTCTTCAACAGCTGGTGCTGGCAAAACTGGACAGCTACATGCAAGAGAATGAAACTGGATTATTGTTTAACCCCATACACAGAAGTAAACTCAAAATGGATCAAGGACCAGAATGTAAGTCATGAAACCATAAAACTCTTAGAAGACAACATAGGCAAAAATCTCCTGAATATAAGCATGAGCAACTTCTTCCTGAACGCATCCCCTCGAGCAAGGGAAACAAAAGCAAAAATGAACTCATGGGATACATCAAACTAAAAAGCTTCTGTATGGCAAAGGACACCATCAACAGAACAAAAAGACATCCTACAGTATAAGAGAATATATTTGTAAATGACATATCTGACAAGGGGTTAACATCCAAAATATATAAAAAACTTACACGCCTCAACACCCCTAAAGCAAATAACCCAATTAAAAATTGGCAGAGGACATGAAGAGACAGTTCTCCAAAGAAGAAATTCAGATGGCCAACAGACATATGAAAAGATGCTCCACATCACTAATCATCAGGGAAATGCAAATTAAAACCACAATGAGATATCACCTCACACCAGTAAGGATGGCCAGCACCCAAAAGACTAAGAACAACAAATGCTGGCAAGGATGCGGAGAAAGGGGAACCCTCATACACTGCTGGTGGGAATGTAAGCTAGTTCAACCATTGTGGAAAGCAATATGGAGGTTCCTCAAAAAACTAAAAATAGAAATACCATTTGACCCAGGAATTCCACTCCTTGGAATTTACCCAAAGAATACAACTTCTCAGATTCAAAAAGATATATGCACCCCTATGTTTATTGCAGCACTTTTTACAATAGCCAAGATATGGAAGCAACCTAAGTGTCCATCCGTAGATGAATGGATAAAGAAGAGGTGGTACATATACACAATGGAATACTATTCAGCCATAGAAAGAAACAAATCCTACCATTTGCAACAACATGGATGGAGCTGGAGGATATTATGCTCAGTGAAATAAGCCAGGTGGAGAAAGACAAGTGCCAAATGATTTCTCTCATTTGTGGAATATAACAACCAAGTAAAACTGAAGGAACAAAATAGCAGCAGAATAAATATTAAAAAAACACACACACACAAAAAACAAAATAGCAGCAGACTCAGAGACTCCAAGAAGGAACTAGTGGTTACCAAAGGGGAGCGGTGTGGGAGGGTGTGGGGGGAGGGTGGGAGAAGGTGATTGAGGGGTATTTTGTTCAGTACACATGGTGTGTGGGATCACGGGGAAAACAGTGTAGCACAGAGAAGGCAAATAGTGAATCTGTGGCATCTTACTACACTGATGGACAGTGACTGCAATGGGGTATGGGTGGGGACTTAATAATATGGGTGGATGTAGTGACCACATTGTTTTTTCATGTGAAACCTTCATAAGAGTGTATATCAATAATACCTTAATAAAAACAAAAAAAGAAGACTGCTTTGTGCGTGTAACAGAAGAGGTATGCACAACTAAAGGTGCCTAAAACAAAAGGTTTGTTCCACCCAGGCTAGATACACAGCATCCGATTTCGCTGATGGTGGGTGTAATTGTCCTGTCAGCCAAACAATGTCTGTTCTTTCCGTCTGCCCATGTTTCTCAACCAACTCTAGCTTTATAATGCTCTGAGCTATCTTATGTTTTTTAACTGTCACAAGAGTAGCTCCTTTAGTAGTTGATAATTTTATTAAGACTTTATTATTTGGTCCCTGAAGCAATTAATAAGAGAGGTATGTTTGTAATCATTTTACAGCAGATGCTAATACCTAATATTCAGACTGACTCTGATTGATAAAGGCAGTATATCTACAGCAAGCATTAGCCTCTTCATTAAATATTCTCCTGCTTTTCAGATTAATGTGTTGCCTAGTAAAGATGAACCTTTAAACCACTGATTTCTATTAATAATAGTGAATATATTCACATAGACCAAAGCAACAGCGACCCCTTCTCTCTCCACACACCTCAATCCATTGTCAAGACTTTTCAGCCCAAGTCCACCTATTCTCTTCCTCTTCATTGCTATCACCCTGTCCAAGCAACCACCATTTCTCTCCATCTGATCTGCTTGCTTCCAAACTACTCTTCCTGTAATTCATTCTCTGTTCTATAGCCAAAGAGAGTTCTTGAAAATACAAATCAGACCATGTCACTCTTGCTTAAAACACCCCAGTGGTTTCCCACGGCCCTTAGAACAAAGTTCAAAAACTGCTTTGGTCCACAAGGCCTTACACATCTGTCCTCTGTCTCTCATACCTTATCTCCGGCCCCTTTGCCCTCCAACTCACTAAGCTCCAGGCTCAGGACACCCTTTCTGTCCATGAACACACAAGATGCCTTCCTGCCTTAGAACCTTCCTTTGCATAGCTATGTTCTGGAACATGCTGTCTCCAATTGATGATAATAAAGGTAATATTTGGGCATTGCCCTAAACGCTCTCCATCTTTTCATTCTAATGTAGGCAACATTCGGAGGCAGGTATTATTATCCTCATTATACATCAAGCTAGTAAGTGGTAGAACTGGTATTTGACTCCAGAAACTACTATGTTAATTATTGCGCAGTTCTGCCAGTCACACTGCACTGTTAAATACCTGCACAGGCTGATTCCTCTGGACACTCAGTCTAAGGTCAAATAGCGGTCCTTCCGGGGGCCTTCCACAAACTGCCCTCCAATCCCACCTCCTCCATTCCCTGCCTCAGCACTCTCCAGCATACCACCTCCTTTTATTTTCTTCATTGCATTATGACTATCTGAAACTTTCTGCTAATTTTTGTTTATTATTTATCCTCCCTCATAAGAATATAAGCTTCCAGAGAGCAGGGACCTTGTCTATCTCATTCACTCCTATGTCTTTATACTTGAACAGTACTAGACACATAAAGGAAACCCAATTAGTATTTGCTGAATGAATATTCAGCCAGAATAGAGTTCACATTCAATTAGTATTTCATCCTACACGGATTTTTTTAAAACAACAAAGTCTCTAAAAGCAAATTGTGGCTAGAAACAAAGGCCATCTATCTATAGTTCAGTTCCTGAAGCAGTCTATTAAAAGTGGGTGTTCCCCACCTCCAACAGGCACAAAGGAGTAAGATTTGTGTCCTCACAATAGTCATTATAATAATTCTTTATAGTCCATCATGCAATAAGTTGTGTAAACCTTTCCTTGCATTTACATATATTATTAATTCCCTCTGCACATGTTGTAGTATGTGTCTGTAGAAAAGCTACACTATCCTTCTTCACTATCTACCTTTGTTAGATCATCTCTTTCACGAGATGAAGAAACCAGAGTAGAACTTCAAGTGTGGAAGCACCACAGCTCTGTGCAATGCCCAGAACTCTGTTGGCCTCTGAGTGGGTAAGCACACTTATTTGATTTATGACTGAGGTTTTCAACTGTTATACTATGAAAGACTCCTCACAAGAGTGCTGCAAATGTTAATCCATATGTAGAGGGCATTTTTGCTCCAGGTAAATATTAATATTGTTGTTTGTGCAGGTTTGTTTAGAGGAGAACATACTTGTATGGATATGAGTCAAGAAACATAGCATAATATCAGATAAATGCCAAAGAAAGACTGTGTTTATGTAAGAATGTTGTCTTGTGAGCCTATAAAAGAATGAGATGAGAGAGATAGTTTTATCAGTGACTTGATGCTAAACAGCAACCATAAAACAGTATAATTCCATGGATACTTTTAGATACTATGCACATTGCTATCCCATAGTTATACTGTAATTATTGCTGACTTGTTTGGTGTTCTTTTGAGTCTTTTAATACCATCAAACATGCCACCAAATTTTCTAGTAATCAAAAGTGTGCCATGAATAACTAGAGGTTAGGGATCACTGCTATAGGGAACCACCTCTAACTGGTCAAAATATATTTTTCTGGGTCATAAATGGTAGCTCAGAACTTCATATAATAAGCTTTTGTTTCCTAACTTCATTAGTGTATATATATAGTATGTCGCTGCATCAAAGCTCATTTAACAATTTTCCTCCCACTCTGTAAGATTTTTCTGTAGTTAAGCCCAATTTGCTCAGCATTTCACTACCTCAGAACTACTGGTTTCAGACTAGTTTTGCATACTTAAAACATAATAACCTAATGCATTAAAGAAATTACCAATTTATTGACAATTTATCAGGAGGTTTTAGTTTGGGAAACTTTCCCTCAAACCTACAGAAAAAAGGCATCTTGAAACTAAACAGGCAAAGATAATAAAAAGAGGTAGTTTGGGCACTGAGGAATTGCTGCCCACTGTATGCACCAGTTTTCATCCACCTTGCTCAAAAAGCTATTTAGAATTTTGCCAAGAAAAGATATTAAGGGCTAAAAATGCATAATCTAGTCTTGAGTGCCAGGTAGGCCAAATCTACAGGCTTAGAGAAGGAATACTGAAAGCAAGGACAAAGGAAAGGGAAGGAGGAGTGCCAGGAAAAAAATAAATAGAACGAGGAGAAAGAACAGAGGGCTTCTCCCTCCATTTCTGTGCCATCGCCACAGCTATTGTTCAAAGTAGCACAAGTAGCTATTAGGTGTCCAGGACTGATATTCACTCTGGGAGACAGGAAACAAGACAAGACGCCTATCCTCAAGAATTCACAATCTGGTTGGGGAGATAAGGTAATCTATATGAATCAATTGAGAGCTGGAAAAGGAATTTAGAGAAGGAATAAATTAGAAGGAAGAGACAGAATAAGTAGAGAGGCTTTCATGGAAGATTTGGACATAAATTGGCCTTGAGGATGAGTAGGATTCAAAAAGCAGAGGGAAGAAATTTAGAGAGAGAAGTAAACAAGTAAAGGTCTGAAAAACTGATAAGGTCAAAAAGGGGAGAATTTAATTGGGAAAAAAAAGATTTAGAATTATGCCATATCTTCCAAAAGGCCACAAAGAGAAAGAATTTAGAATTAGTTAAAATAAATAATAAAATGTGGTTTTTATACAAGTAGAGATTCTTAATGTTAACATGTTAGGAAACAGGCTCAGTTTTACTCAGTGCTTTTTTTCAACACCCCTAAGTAGTTTTTAAAATCTCTTAACAAAGAATTGGTAACATTTATAATAAAATACTCTGAAAGAACTACGAGTTACTTTGCTCATATAGTAGTCTAGTAACATAATCTATAGCCTCAACTCGGGTAAACATTTAAATGAAATAGACACATACTGCTCATCTCTATGTGTGTTCTTACCTCAGGTTCCTTGGGATTTGTGTAAAGCTGTTTAAGGAAAAATAAACAGCATTTAATTTCCAGAACTTAGTAGATTACACCTCACAGAATATATTTTCTATGTGAAAAGTTCAGTTTGTACTCTATTAATTGAGTTCTGAGATATATATTTTCAAGCTAGGGGCAGAATAAATTCTTATTTTGTGAACACAGAGAACCTTTGGAGTATTCTGTGAACACTAACTATAAGGAGATAACCAAGTATTTCTGATTATTGTAACTGAGCTACAAATTCCAAATAATTTATTATGGTTTAAAACTTTTAAAATAAATCATATATCTAAGACTCTCAATGGTATCTTCCTATTTTCTTTCAAATTTTAACTACATATAACATGTTATATCCAGAAGTATATAAAATTTCAAAAAGTCTAAGAAACTTGCTAAACAAAAAACATTGAGTCTGTAAAGTAACTCAAAAATGAAATCCTAATAGCCAGTAGACTAATATATATGCTATATATTTTCACATATATTGTAACATATCAAAGAAATACATAGTTTGTGATCTTTTATTAAACCTTCTGATTCTATTTTTTATCCCAAAATGTCATAAATGATAATAATAAATGACACAGATAAAGAAATCCAGGAAGGCATGGGGAGAGTACTGTTTTAATGTTTCATTTGCCAAAGGACAATGAAGTAGAGACAGAGGTTTTGTCTTTAAATATGTACTTACTATAAGTACTGCCATGTGTAGCTTCAAGAAAAAAGAAAACTATTGTTATTAAATACTTGTACCTGTATTGTTATTTTAAATAAAGGCTAATTAAAATATGATTTCACAGAGATTCCAAAGATTTGAGTAGAAAAAATATTATTCAGAAGATCAGAAAAAAGGAGTATTGATTATTCATCCATTCAAGTGAGTGCTTATTATGAACTCAGGGCTCTGCTGGAGAGGAGGAATGCAAAAGAAGATAATTATCTATACTCTCTAAAAGTTATGTTTTTATTTGGGAGGGAAAATATATACAAAATAATTCTTTATTACTAAAAAGTATGCCACAATTATCTCCAAAAAAGTGTGCCTTTTGAAACTAATCTACTAAAGTAAAAATTTTAGAGTAGGCATAAGTCTATAAAACACTTGCCCTATGTACATTTACATTACTATAAAGAGATTCTCTCTGCTGGAAAGAGTAATAGAATATATAGATGTACAGACAGAGATCTAATCAAGCCTATGATAAATTCTGAAAACTGGAATACAAATGAGAAAATTTCAGGACCATAATTTCATATTAAATTGTTCACCTATTAAAACCCAAAGGACTAAAACTTTAGTGACACTGTGTGGCTATTGTGGTTACTGCATGCAATTGGTATTAAAACTATACAGTGAAACTCTAATTTATATTAATTATTTGATTAATAACAATTCATTCATTCAAAAATAGACATGGCCCCTGATCTCAGGGGACTTTCAAATAAACAGGGGAGAAAACAAACAAATCACAAATAGGTATATCATTACAACTGTGTTAAATGCCATGAAGAAGCAGCACAGAGTGCTTGAGAGCATTAAGCAGAGGGACAGTCTAGGTTGGGCGTCCCTGAGGAACTAAATATTTAGGCTAAGACCTAAATATAAAGGATAAATTGGAGTTAGCCATGTAAAAGATGTGGGGTAGAAAACAGAGTAGGATGTGGGCATTGTTCTTTGAACAGTATGTTCAAAGGTAAAAGACACTTGGCATGTTGTAGAATCTTTCTGTGGTTCTAACATTGTGAACAATGGTGAGAGTGAAGACTTGGAAAGGCAGATGGGGAGTAGATCATACAAGTTTTGCAGATCACACGAAGGACTTTGAACTTAATTTTAAAAGCTATGGAAGATTTTTAGGCATAAGAATGACATGATCAAACTTAGATTTCTGAAAAAACATAATGTGGACAGTGGGTTGGAATGGTAGGCGATTGAGAATGGGATTAAGAAGACAAATTAGAAGGCTATGTACAAAACAGTCACTTTCTTACAACTATCCAAAAATATGTGTATGTGCATATTTTAAAGAACTCATGCATAGTATGAAGTATGAAGAAAACAGTGTAAAAATCACCCAAAATTTCACAACTAGAAATTATCATCATCTTAATAGAACATCTCTCAAAATCTCTAGACACTCAAACTAGATTATTTCTAAAATATTAACTATATCCTATAAGGAAAAGTTATATGACATTAACAAATAAAAAACAAATATTATTGAGAGTCTAAGTCATTAATCTGAGGGGTTGTCTTTTAATCTCTCAAAACAGTAAATTTTATTCAGTCATATAGTTATTTAGTAAAATAAATCCATCAAACTAAGTAGAAATCCTTTTTACATTACATTGCTATTTTAGTATTATTGTAATTATTTATTCAAGAAGTGACTCTGTCGTTACACTGTGACCCCTGGAGTGGAGGAATCAACTCTCTCTCCTTTTTATCTCACCCAGTACCTAGAGATAATGTCTGACATAGAGTAAATAAGAAAGAAAGGAAGGGAATAAAAGAGAAAGGAAGGAAAGCAGAGAAGGAAGGAAGGAAAGAAGAAAACGAAAGAGAGAAAGAGAAAATGAGAGAGGGAGGAAGGTTAGGAAGGAGGAAGTCACAGTTAACACTTGGCTTATTATGTGCTAGGCATTGTTCTAGATGTTTTAGATCAGTGGTTCTCAAAGTACGGTCCCTAGACCAGCAGTCTCAGCATCACCTGGATTTGTCTGAAGTGTAAATTCTCACATCAGAAATTTTGGAGTGGAGCCTGGCAATGTGTGTTTTAACAAGTCTTCCGGATGACGCGGCATTTGAAAACCATTGCTTTAGATTAACTCATTTAATTCTCAAACAAGAGGTAGATTCTATTACTATCCCTGTTTCATAGATAAAGAAACTAAGGTACCCAGAGGAAGTTTATTTGGCCAAGATCACAAGTATTAAGTGCCAGAACTGGGATTCATTTCAGACTGTCTGATTTCAAGACTTATGCTCTTATATCGTACTGCACCTCAATGATGGACACTCAAGAAATGTTGCTAAATAATATAGTGAGGAGGGGGATACGGGGACGGCAGTATAACACAGAGAAGACAAGTAGTGATTCTATAGCATCTTAACTATGCTGATGGACAGTGACTGTAATGGGGTATGTGGTAGGGACTTGATAATAGGGGGAGTCTAGTAACCATAATGTTGCTCATGTAATTGTACATTAATAATACCAAAATAAAAAAAGAAATAAAATTTTAAAAAGAAATGTTGCTAAATGAATGGATGAAGGAAAATGAATGAGCACTTCCCAGTATACTGGTGATATGACCTTCTCCCCCTCTCAATCTGTCCAATATTAAAGGGCCTTCAAAGATCAAAAGCATTTCCTCCCTAGGATTTGCCTCATGCCCCTCACTGGACAGAACCCCACCTTTCCCATATTTATCTTTCCATCAGTATCTTTCCTTTGGCGTGCATTGCTTTCTAATGAGTGCTATGGATACTTACACTTGTGGTAGAGGTGATAGTCAAAATATTTCTGATATTTTCATATAAAAATTTCAAACTGATATGAAAAAAAATCCATATTTAACAGCCTAATATGGCACAGGAACTAACTAGTCAGAAAGAATGCAAACTTAGTCCTGGAGTCAGGTCCCTGGAAGCTCTCCATGAGCCAGATGTTTACCTTTTGTTTGCTAGATTGTGGAGTGGTCTGGGGAGATCCTAAAAGAGACACTGGTGGGATGAGGGGGAGAACAGGGTGGAGGTCCTTCAAGGTCTCAGGGAAGCAGCTATTCACCATCTAATATGGAATATTTCAATATTTTAACAACAGGTACAGCTGCAATGTGTAATAGCTGATCATCAGCCACGTATACAAACAATCTCTCTTCTGCCACGGTCTGTAAGTTCTTTGGGTGCAAATTCACCTATCTGTTTTATTTTTGCATCCCTCAGTTCCCCCAGGTCAGTGAATAAGTCATGAGTAATAACTGTTTGATACAAAGGAAATGCGTGAGTTCAACTAAATAATCCTATGTAAGGCTGACTCAACTCAAAATTTCTTAAAGGAATAGGAATAGAGAGGGAGTAAAAAGATACAGATGGGGATAAGGAGGGGAAGCAGTGGTAGAAAGTTCATTTATATACATCTTGTCTGTTCAATCAGGATTAGAACCTCTAATCTTTACACCCTTCATAGCTGTTGTAGCAACAAGAAAGATTAAAATTTTTACAAACTTAAAATTCAAGCTGCGTTTTTTAAAAATTCAAGCTACACTACTAGCTATTTTGAGGGAACAGGTTATGTACACAAACATAGTTAACAAAATAACTAAGAGGGATTAAAAACTGATTATTGAAGTCTGTTTTTTCCTTTTATATCATGAATTGAATCACCACTATTTTGCATGTTCAATGTACTAAATGCCAGATTCTTGCCTCCCTTGTCCCATATACTCTGGATCTCTTCCAGTGACTTCAGAGGAAATTCTGTGGTCAAAAAGATATGAGTACGTAAACGAGAAAAATAAGGGGTGTCACTTCTAATTGATATAAATGAGACATCAATGGGACAACAAAGACACAAAATAAAAAGAAAGTCATACATCAGTGCAAATGTAGACACCAGTACACTGTTAAAATGCAACAACAAAAGAAAGGCTAAACTTTTTTTTTAAGGGACAAAAGATGAGTCTTTGATTCTGGTGTAAATTTAAAAACATTCTTACGTATCTCTTTTCCAAAGCATCAAAACAACCTCGAATCCTGTCAAGAAATAAACGTTTGATGTCAATTTGGACCAGATGCAAAGCCAAAAAAGTTCCAAGTACAGAACTGACTTACATTTTTTTTATCTGAAGTACATTAAACTGATAATCATTTTACCTTCCCCATTTAATCATTTTTTTAAACTCTCAGTATCTTTTAATATGTTGATAGAACTTTATCAATACTAGGTGAGCAATTTCAAGGTAGGGAACCACATCTTATTTTTCTTTTTGCCTCCCATAATGTTTAGGATACTGACATGCATATGATGAGTAATAAAATTTTGATTGATATTTTTTCTTTTTATACAAATCCATTTTCTTCAAAACAAAAAGAAATGGCTTTTAGAAAATGATCTTACCAAATAAAGTCTTATGGGTAATTTCAGCCAAAATAATGTTGTTCAACTTTTGTGAAATTTCAGTTACTTACCATTTGATAATATGCAATGACCCAGGACATTTTTTATCTTCTCGGAGGATTTTTAAATTGAGGTCTACAAAAATAGAAACACAGTCTATTTTCATCTCCTAAATGACTGCTGTACTAAAATTGTGCATGCTAAATAAGGGTATTGCCTTTAACTATTTTATTTCTATAACTGACTTAGTTTTATAGCATATAAAAACATTTTTAATCTCTAAGTATCTGCTTTAAAACGAAACCCTATATTGATAATTGGCTTAGTTCCAATTTTGACTATAGTTTAGCAGTCTCTTTCTGCAGTGTAGCACAACTAACTTGGCTGCAAAATCAATTTGTGTCATTTCTTTCCTTCTATTGAATTCTAAGTAATCATAAGGTTGTATTGAGACCATCTCTGTTAATCAATTTAAAACTACACCTCAATCTCAAGTTCACTTCTAATAGTTCTCTCCCTCTCAATGGAAAAAAAAGTGAAAATTTTTTCTACAGATTATTCTCAAACATTAATTTCACCTTAAACTCAACTACCATACTATAGTTAGGGAAGAATGGGAAAATCAAATTAAAAGAGTTTCAGTTCAGATGAGTCCAAAACCCAATGACTGATTCATGTATGACTCCAGGTAATACACTTTACCTTTTCATATTGTTTTTCTATTCTAAAATTGATGTCACCTCTACCTGTATTCAGGGATATATGAAAATTAAGTCCACAGTGGTATAACATTTAGAGATTACCAAAAAGAGAGTGATATAGGAGTATTGACCACTTTCATGATATATGCTTAAGTACAAATATTGAGGAGACATATAAATTCCATTAAAACTCACAAAAAATAAAGCTATATGAAATGGTATTACCCCTGTATAAAAAAAAAACAGGCACCAAAGGGATTCACTTGTCCCACACTAGCAAACCAAGACTTAAGTGCAAGAAGAATGTGACCTCTATCCAGTCAATCTGGAATTTCCTGATCATCAGTAGTGAGGTAATCTGCATAATAGAGTACTGCCCTTTTCCCAAAGGAAGGTGACCTTGCCTGAAACAATCTTTTCTTTTCTTTTACTAATAACTTCCTTGTCCTGCCCTGTTTCTGCCTATAAAAGTCTTCCATTTTGTACTGTAACTCAGTGTTTCTTTTTACCTGCTGGATGGGAGACTGCCTAATTCATGAATAAAGTCAATTACATCTTCAAATTTACTCCACTACATTTTGTTTTTTGTTTGGTTTGGTTTGGTTTGGTTTGGTATCATTAATCTACATTACATGTGCAACATTATGGTTACTAAACTCCCCACTACATCAGGTCCCCCCACCTACCCTATTACAGTCACTGTCCATCAGCGTAGTGAGATGCTGTAGAATCACTACCATCTTCTCTGAGTTGTACAGCCCTCCCCGTGCCCCCCTAACATTGTCTGCTAATCGTAATGCACCTTTTTCCCACTTGTCTCTCCCTTCCCACGGATCGTCCCCAGTCCCTTTCCCTTTGGTAACTGTTAGTCCATTCTTGGGTTCTGTGAGTCTGCTGCTGTTTTGTTCTTTCAGTTTTTTTCTTTGCTCTTATGCTCCACATATGAGTGAAATCATTTGATATTTGTCTTTTTCCACTTGGCTTATTTCACTGAGCATAATACCCTCTAGCTCCACCCATGTTGTTGCAAATGGTAGGACTTGTTTTCTTCTTATGGCTGAATAATATTCCATTGTGTATATGTACCACCTCTTCTTTATCCATTCATCTACTGATGGACACTTAGGTTGCTTCCATTTCTTGGCTATTGTAAATAGTGCTGCAATAAACACAGGGGTAAATCTCTCTTTTTGAAACTGGGCCGCTGCATTCTTAGGGTAAATTCCTAGGAGTGGAATTCCTGGGTCAAATGGTATTTCTATTTTGAGTTTTTTGAGGAACCTCCATACTGCTTTCCACAATGGTTGAACTAATTTGCATTCTCACCAGCAGTGTAGGAGCGTTCCCTTTTCTCCACATCCTCGACAACATTTGTTGTTGTTTGTCTTTTGGATGTTGGTCATCCTCACTGGTGTGAGGTGATATCTCATTGTGGTTTTAATTTGCATTTCTCTGATGATTAGCGATGTGGAGCATCTTTTCATGTGCCTGTTACCATCTGAATTTCTTCTTTGGAGAAGTGTCTATTCATATCCTCTACCCATTTTTTAACTGGATTATTTGCTTTTTGTTTGTTGAGGTGCATGAGTTCTTTATATATTTTGGATGTCAACCCCTTATCGGATATGTCATTTATGAATATATTCTCCCATACTGTAGGATGTCTTTTTGTTCTACTGATGGTGTCCTTTGCTGTACAGAAGCTTTTCAGCTTGATGTAGTCCCACTTGTTCATTTTTGCTTTTGTTTCCCTTGCCCAGGGAGATATGTTCATGAAGAAGTCGCTCATGTTTATGTCCAAGAGATTTTTGCCTATGTTTTTTTCTAAGAGTTTTATGGTTTCATGACTTACATTCAGGTCTTTGATCCATGTGGAGTTTACTTTTGTGTATGGGGTTAGACAGTAGTCTAGTTTCATTCTCTTTACATGTAGCTGTCCAGTTTTGCCAACACCAGCTGCTGAACAAGCTGTCATCTCCCCATTGTATATCCAAGGCTCCTTTATCATATATTAATTGACCATATATGTTTGGGTTAATGTTTGGATTTTCTATTCTGTTCCACTGGTCTGTGGGTCTGTTCTTGTGCCAATACCAAATTATCTTGATTATTGTAGCTTTGTAGTAGAGCTTGAAGTCAGGGAGCGTAATTCCCCGTTTTATTCTTCCTTCTCAGATTGCTTTGGCTATTCGGGGTCTTTTGTGGTTCCATATGAATTTTAGAACTATCTGTTCCAGTTCATTGAAGAACGCTGTTGGTATTTTGATAGGGATTGCATTGAATCTGTAGATTGCTTTAGGTAGTATAGCCATTTTGACAATATTTACTCTTCCTAGCCAAGAACATGGGATGAATTTCCATTTGTTAGTGTCCTCTTTAATTTCTCTTAGGAGTGTCTTGCAGTTTTCAGGGTATAGGTCTTTCACTTCCTTGGTTAGGTTTATTCCTAGGTATTTTTACATTTTGTTTTTTAACAGACTTGGTGGCAGAGGTGAGATCTGAAGCAAACTCTGACAGCTTTAGGGAAAATGAGAAACACAGGAGGGTACCACATGAACTCTTGGGTTCCCTCTTTCTCACCATTTCCAGGGGCCATAGGTAAGTTCTTGTTTTGAGCTCCACTCTTTTGCATCAAGCTCCCCATCTAACTGACTTTCCATAGTTAGCTATTTGGTTGGGAACCCCAGACCTTGGTTTTGTCCCAAGATCCCCAGATTCCATGTTGGGAACTGCTGGTGGCAGCTACAGCTTCCCACCTGTTTGGAATCAGTCCACAGTCCCCATTCTTTGGGGGTCTTCTGGTTCAGTCCCTCCCCCAGTTCCCAGATTCCATGTGAGGAATTGGTGGTTACTGGACAGAGTTGGACTGGGTCTGGAATTGGACTGGGTCTCACTTAAGTGGGACTGGGTCCAGTAAGTAAAAGCTATTGCTAATGAGAATCTCAGAAGCAAAAAAGCCACAAAATTGGTGGGCAAAGGTTGAGCATTCAAAATCTGTTACAGTAGCTTACCACGTAACCCAAAGACTCCCATGTTATAAGTTGGTCACAGAATGGGTTGTATTGACACTAGGTCACTCACCACACCACCCTTAAGAAATTTTCCACGCAACAAGGTACACTGTAAACCACCACACAATCCCCAACCCAGCAGCACATCCCTCCTAGGTATTAATCTAGCTCCAAGAGACCCAAAAAGGCTTAGCTAAAAGAAGTGGAATGTTTTTAAGAGTTAAGTACCTCCACCTTCTCACATACCTCCTTATTTTATGTCTAAAAACTGTAGTTCCAGAAGCTGTAGGTATTGACAAAAATGGCAAAATCCTACTAAAAACAACCTAGAATTACAATGGCCATTACAGGGAACATTCCAACTGGACAAGATCATTCATGTAAGAAGTACACTTGAAGTAAGGATTCCTGAATTAAACAAATGGAACTGGATACCTATTTTAATTGACATGCAAAAGCTTCCAAAATGCTTCAAGATTCCAAAATAGCTTTATTAAAAAACTCAGTGCAAAAGACTAATGAAAAATTAAAGACACAATAGGTACCTAAAACAAAAAAATGGTAGGACTTATGTGCTCCTACTGTCCCCCTCTATCCTTTATCTGAGTACTCAGGCTTTATTCTTTGAAGTGCCTTTCCACTTTGAAGAGACTGTTGATAGTTACCTTTTAAAATAAAACTGCCTGAGGTTACAGGCGGTCCCCCTCATTGGCCAAAGGCCAAACTTAGGGCCACAGTTAAAGAATTTTCTAAACCTAGGAAGGATCCCTACAAGATTTTGAGGAATTTAGAGTCATTACTGGGGCCTATGACTCCAAGCTGCTAGATCTTTGTCAGCTGTGTACAAGTTGGTAGGACCCAGTAAAGCCCAAAATTGGATGCAGGAAGCAAAATGGCAAAACCCTGAGGATATGTGATATCCTTGATCTTCAGTACGTTCCCCTCATACACCAGGAAAGCTTGCAAACTAGCAACTGATCTTTCACAAGTCATTCCTAGAGTCTTCCTTTTATTGTTGAACAAAGCCAATTAGATCTTCAAATTTACTCAGGTGAATTTTGTCTTTTAACACCCCCCCATGCCTAGGGTAGGAATTGGCACATAATAAGCACTTAATTAATTATCCTAAGCATGTCCTTTTTCAATTCCAAATTCCAAACAAGGAGAGAAAGTGCAACTATGTGCTACATACAAAGATATTCACTATTACAAATTTATATCCTATAGACCAAAAGAGGATATAATACAAATAAGATTGTAAGATTTCAAATGTCATGTTTTTGTATTTATAGCATACATGCACATCACTGATGCTCATGTAGAGAACCAAATGTTTAAGAAAAGTAAATTGGAATGAGGCCAAGGCACATCATTAAATAGATGTGAGAAATTTAAAGTTAGACTTTGAAAATAACATCTTACAAGGAAACTTGTAGCTCTCTGTATTTATTTTCCAAATGGAGAGTTCCCATTCTAGTGAAAAATCAGTAAGATTTTCTGAATTATCACAATTCAACTTAAAAAAATAATAATATAATTTTGAAAAATTGGGGAATCCTAGGTACTTTTTTTTTTAATACCAGAGAAGGAAAGGAGAAAGAAACAGCTTATAATATAAGGAAACAAGATCATAAATGTAAGGGCACACAAAACAAAAGGAAGGAAAGCAGAAGACCTGGCAACTGAGAAAAGAAAAGAGCTGTTTAGAATAATTGTCTAAATATCCATGCTAATCAACAAATGGGTTTGGCCTGAGTTATGCTTTTTTTTCCCCAGCATATTTATATGTGTTAACTGAAAGTAGTTTTTTACCTGGCTCTGTTAAACTTCCTCAAGGCCAAAGTATACCTCAAAGAACAAATTCAACTGAAGCACAAAACAGTGCAAAGCTACATGACCCAAAGAGATTTTAATCCGATTGCTGCTTTTACAGGTGCAGTTTGGAATTACTGGGCTTGTCCATACAGATTCCTGCTCTCCTCAGTCTGTCATTTGGTATCTAGCCAGGACACTAATTGTTTCCATAAGTAAAGCCACTAAATATAGTGAAATTAAAGTGGAAAATGAATTAGCAATTGATCTTAAAGAATGGGCCCATGTCTAGGAATTTGCATACTCTGTGAGAAATTAAAAGTTTACTGCTGCCAAACAGAGAAATGGGCTACAACAACCAAAGTAACCACTTAGTTAAACTTTACCATCCAAATGGCGTTCTCCGTAAGAGCTCTCTGGAAACAATCCCCTTAGGTATGTTATGCATGAAATAGAAGTAGCAAAAAGTTTCTTCACCATTATCACTGACTCATGCTCATTAGTGATTTGTGATGGGAAAATTGTTTCCTGGGGAAAAAAACAAAGATGAAAAATATTAGTATCCTTTAATATATTCAGCCCATCACATCATAATCACAGATATGATGGAAAGATTTCTCAAGACTACATATCTGACACCTTTACAGGTAATCAAATGGAAACAGGGCTTTGAAAATTACATTAAATTAGATATCCACAGACAAGGCAGAACAGAAAGGCAGAGACAGTTATCTAAGTAATTCAAGGCTAACATAATTTATTTCACAATGATCCATGGATTTGAGGCAAAACTGGAGTTTTACTATTATATACTTCCTTCCCTTTCACACACTCCTCAGAACCCACTGCAATCTTTTACGCTCTCCATTCTATGCTGTTCTCTCCAAAGTCATCAAGTACATCCTGTCATTGATCTCTTTCTTCTGTTCTTGTATTACATCCTTGTAAATCTCACAATCTCCCTTTTCTCCTTCATCTGCCATAGCACTGTTTTCTTTTGGTTTTTCACCTATCTCTCTATATCTATCTTGAGCTCTTCTATTTTTTCTACTTTTTCTGCCCCTTAAAAATTGATCCTATCTCAGCATTCTGTCTTTAGTTCTTTCCTCTTTTCATAGCTCTCTCTCCTTGGGTAATCTCTTCTAGTCTCACTGCTTCAGTTACAGCCTATACACAGAAGACTTTAAGTCCTTATTTCTGTTCTGAAGCCATACTACCATGTCTGTTTTCTGAACATCTGCACCTAGACCACTTTGTAGATCCTTCAAACTCAGTTTATCTCTATCACCCTGATTCCTGATTCCAGTTCTCAGACAAATGAATCAGCATCCTCTCCAATCATCCAGGATAGAAACAGAATCATCTTTGGCTTCTCTCTCTCCTTCATAATCCATATCCAATCACTAAATCCTATTAATTCTCTCTAAAAGAGTTCTCAAAACTGTTTTCTCCTTTTCCTTCTCACTGCCATTGCTCAGGACATAATCCTTATACCTTTTATTATTGCAGTATCCTGAGTGCTCTGTCAATAGCTCCTAGCACTCAATCTGTCCTTCATATTGCCATCATTATTAACTTCAAAGAATACAAATCATATCATGACACTACACTTCATACAGGATAGAGTTCAAGCACCTTAGTGTGGCATTTGAGAACTGTCAAAATCTTATCTTTGTCTAGCTCTCGTGCCTCCTCTCCCACCCTCTCCTCTCTACCCCTACTCCCTTATCCTCTCCTATTGCACCCTAATCTAGTCACAAGGAACTACTATTTATCTACTATTCTACTACCATGTATTTCCACATCTTTGTGCTTTGCTTAAGCTAGAGTTCTACAGAATACTAAAGTTCTACAAAAAGTATCAATGCTAAGATTCCTTCTAAAGTTTATATATGTGTGTATGTGTATATGTATATATGACTTACATAAGTTGTTAAATGATTGGATAGTCTACCATAAGAAATGATGTGCCATATTAGCAATACTGACAGATACATGAATCTTAGTTTCTACTGTTATCTTACATACAGATATTTGCTAATTGTTTTGTATCTTGGGTTATGATTTCAACATAAGTTTGTCATATCATGTTTATTTTTATTGTGTACATATATTAACATAAAAATAAAAATTTGATTATTTTTGTTACAATTAGTTTATGAGACTGCTTTTTGCTGTCTTCTTTAATCTCAGCACAAATGTCTCATGAACTCCAGCTGGTATTGCCTCAATAAACTATGATGTTAAGGTATTTTCCAAATATTGATGAATCAGACTATATTAAACTTAAGAACTTCTGTTCAAAGAGGCAACTCAAGAGTGGGAAAATATATTCTCAAGAAATATGTCCAACAAAGGACTCATATCCAGAATGTGTAAAGAACTCCTAAAATTCACTAAGAAAAAGACAGACAACCAGAAAGAAAAATGGGCAAAAGACATGAACAGACCTTCACAAAAGAGGATATCCAAATGGACAATACACAATGAAAAAGTGTTTGAACTTCCATCAGGGAAATGCACATTAACATCTTAATGAGATAATACTACACACCCACCAAAATGGCTAAAATTTTTAAAAATCAGAAAATATCAAATGTTGACAAAGATGTAGATCATTCAAAACTTTTAAAGCTGGTTGTAGGAGTGTAAATGGGTATAGCCTCTTTGGGAAATTGCTTAGTGGTATCTACTAAAGCTAAGTATATACATATCCTATGATCCACATTCCACTCATAAGTATACACCTGACAGATATACATATATATGTGCACAAAATGAATGTTCATAAAGCATTATTTATAGTACCCCCAAACTGGAAACTACCCAAATGCCCATCAAGAGAATGGATAAACAAATAGTG
This sequence comes from Smutsia gigantea, assembly GCA_032199065.1. Taxonomy (NCBI): domain Eukaryota; kingdom Metazoa; phylum Chordata; class Mammalia; order Pholidota; family Manidae; genus Smutsia; species Smutsia gigantea. Next base: position 33,147 of record JAVSCE010014308.1, read on the forward strand.
GTATATTCCACAATGGTATACTATATAGTGATGAAAATGAATACACTTAACACTATAGATGGCTCTATGACATGACATTATAGATGGTACATAAACTTAGCAAAAGAAACTAGATATAAATAAATACTATTGTATGATTTCATTTTATAAAGTACAAAAACAGGTGAAACTAATCTATGCTATTAGAAGTTAGGATGGTAAGTCTCTGATTATCTCACTTATTCAAATTCAAATTATCTCACAATTCAAATTTTACTATATTATACAGTTTTGACTGTTGAAGTTTTAATAATTCTTTTACTTAAAGGCAGGTACTACCTACAAATACCTTTAGATGAAAAAGAAGTCCCCAAAAGCTTTTCTGTATCTAGATCTAGTTCTAGAATGTCTTTTGGACATGATTCTAGACATGATGTTGCTATATAAGCTTGCTTCTTTGGTACACCATATGGTGGCAATGAATTATCAAACCATATATATTCAGTTATTTATTAAAAGACATATAATAAATTATTACTCTTGCATGTATGATAGGAACTTTAGTGACAGATTACTATGGATCTTAAAAGCCAGGCTAAGGAATTTTGCTCTGTTCTGCAATCAATGGAAAGTCAATGGGTTTGGTCAGGAAAGTAAGTAAAATAATTTGTTTCAGGAAGAATAAGCTGTAGCAGAAGTAGGATTGAAATTGAAGGAGAATTAGGTGTGTATGTGGTGTGAACGTGTAAAATTTTACAGAAAATTGCTTTTTGTACCCATAAATCCTGAGAAACCAAGGTTCTTTTGGGCAATTGGGTAATAGCTGGCATGGCATATATATATAGTAACTTACTGAAAACATGCCAAAACTTAGAGGCAACACTTGAGTAATAACCATTTGTAAAATTAAATAACATAACCTGAAAGTATAAAGACATCAACTTTAAATATAGAATCTAAAAGGCCATTTGCAGTAATGAAGATCAATGTTTGGAAAGGGCCTCTAGAATTCTGCTACTTCTCTATTTTCCAGGGAATTTTTTTTCTCAGCTCAGCTAGTCTAATATTTTAAGGGTCATCATTAATGTTTTTATAAATGTATAATACGTGAATATACTGTAGTTTGAGCCTAAAAAAACACTATTATAAATTATTTATTAAGATAGTGTGCTAATGACTTAAGTGACGTTTGACGGCTTAGCTGTCAAGCTATGTGACCTAAGGTATGTTACTTTACTTCTTTGAGCCTGTTTCTCCTTAATGTGAAATTTAAATGAAATAATAATATAAAGCCTTGGCACAGTGCCCAGTACATGGTAAGTCTGAATAAATGTTAGCTTCTATAATTATTATTATTGTTGTTTTAAGTATTAAAAAGAAAAATAATGCAGTCACTTAAAATGTACAAGGAGAAGTAGTTCATGCAGTCCAAACGACAAAGATCTGTTTATGTCAAAAGTCAATTTGTTAATTTACAGTGAGAAGAATAACTACCATGCTTATTGCAATTCATATACCCAGCTCAGCATTTTCCCCCCAGGAAGGAAGCACACTTAAGAAACCAAATGAGATCAGGAGTCTATTTGATGAGTATAATGAATTTGAGCTGGAAAGATGATTACTTTCTCTCTGCCTTAATTCTCCTGCAACCTTAATCTTTCCTATTTCTACAGCTTAATATTTCTAAAACAATTATTTTACTCACTGTCCTGATCAAACCCACTGACTTTCCATTGATCACAGAATAGAGTACAAATTCCTTAACCTCGCTTTTAAGATCCTTATTAATTTGTCCCCAAAGTTCCTATTTAATAGTATTTTCTACTTCTGCCCATAATGACACTCCACTCCAGCAAGGATGGGGTCTCCACTGTTCTCTAAAACATGCCATGCTTATTTCTTATTCTGAGACAAAGCATATGCTAGGTTTTCTTGATGGAATTCTCCCTCTTCTATCCAAATCCTTTTCATTATTCAAGGTCCAACTTAAATCACATCTCATGCATGAGGAATATACAAACCATTCCAGACTATACAAAATCTCTAAATTCCTATGATTTGCATTGCTTTACTCTTTCTCACACATATGTAAGGCATATACTGCTTTACTGACTTAACTCCTATAAAATCTTATTTCCCTAACCAGATTACAAATTTATGGAAAATGAAGATTCTGTTTTTTTTTTAATTCTCCCAGAGAGTAATACAGTATTACATGTATATTATATAATATCGGGCTCTCATTGAATAAATGGATCATTCACTAATGGATATCATGGGACAAGATACAACTTGCCCAAGTAAACCCGGTAAGGTTGCCTGGCCCCAGGATGCTCCCGCAGGGACCCAGTAGCCAAGTTTCTCTCAGTGCTCTCTCCCTCAGTTCTTATAATTACATTACAGTGAGCACCAGATTTTCCTAATTACTTCAGGAAGTGAATGTCTAACAAAGAACCATTCTCTTTAAACATATTTTTCCTTCTTGATTTCTTTTACTCTAGAAAATCTAAATATGTAAACATGAAACAGGCACCCAGTAAATTACTTTGTAGGTTCTAGCCTAATTTCCTGATCATCCTCAGTCCATTAGGCAGTTAAAACATAGACATACTCTGCCAGAGTATTCTGTACCAATTAACTGATAAAACTGCTGTTTAAAAAAACACTGAAGATTAAAGTCATGATTCTGAACTAACTCACTAGTCACCGATTTTATTTTAATTCTTAATACCTTAGATGCCTTGCAAATCTTGATAGAGTGAGAGAGCTGAGCAGTTGCCATTATAGTAATGTACAGGATTCTTTTAACAAGTCTAACCTGTAAAAAAAAAAATCAATTAAAGACCTTGCCCAACACAATCCTTATTGTGCATTTTCAAAGAACTATATAATTAGGATTTGACTGTATTCTTTGAAACATTAGCTTAATACACATTTTTATCTCCTACCAATTTTCTGTAAGTTTGGCATAAGGTCTCTGGATTAGTTTTTCCAACCACCTGATGAAAATTTAACTTGATTTACCTGTTCTGAAATACATTTTAGAGGTGAAAAATAAAGTGTAAGTCACCTAAAGATTCAATAGTGTATTTTATTCATACCTGTTGCTCTTTCAGGGTGTAACAGTGTCTGTGTATATATAGGGGCTCAAAAACATTCCTTGAATTAACTTATGTGTAACTGACTTTCAGAGTCAACCCAAAAGTTAATGTAACACTTCACACCCATTAGGATGACTATTCAAAAAAATAAAAGGGAAATATCATATGTTTGTGAAGATGTGGAGAAACTGGAACCCTTGGGCACTACTAGTGGGAATGTAAAATGGTGCAGCTGCTGTGGAAAACAGTATGGCAGTTCGTCAATACGTTAAACAGAATTACCATATTATCCAGCAATTCCACTTCTAGGTATATAGCCAAAATAATTGAAAGCAGGGATTCAAACAGGTACTTGTACACAAATGCTCACAGCAGTGTTATTTATGGCTTAGCCAGAAAGTGGAAACAACACAAATGTCCATCAACAGTTGAATGGATTTCTTAAATTGTGGTATATACAATGGAATATTATTCAGCCATAAAAGGAATTAAATTCTGATACATGCTACAACACGGATGAACATTGAAAACAATAAAACATTGAAATTCATAGAGACAGAAAGCAGAGTAAAGGTTACCAAGGGCTGGAGGGTGGAAGGAACTGAGAGTTTTAATGGGTACAGTTTCTGTTCAGGATGATGAAAAATTTCTAGAATGGACAGTGGTGATGGTTACACAACACTATGAATGTGCTTGGTGCCACTGAATTATACACATGGGGTGGTGAATTTTTTCGTATACTTTACCACAATAAAAAATGTTAATGCTTAAAATACATCTATTTTTCACTTCTATTGCTTCACTAACACACAAAAAAAGAAGTAAATTTCCCCTTTTCTTTTCAAAGGTCTTAATTTAATTTAAATTGGGGCTTCTTTTCAAGGTTTTACGGAGTTGTGACCAAAATATTTGTAAAATAACCTATTTAAAGACATTCCATTATAGACCACCCCACCCCCACCCCCCACCCCCCGCCCAGGATAGCCTGTGACTTGTTTTTGTGTACAGATTAATCAAGATTCTGGAAGATTTTCCAAGAGAGCAGAATTATTTGAGGACACTGCCACAAGGTGGTGACAGAGATTATAAACAAGTAATAACTTAATTTCTCTCAAATTACTTCTTAAGAGTAGCGCTAGGGGGCACTGTTTTACAACATCTTATAAAAGAGAAAATCACCCAAGTCCCTTTGGTCCTTAAAGATTACAAGGTATCTTTTGTTGACTTCAGAATAGAACCTTCATTTCTGAGTAGAACCTTCAAAGTTAATTCAACACGTCAACTGCCCCCCTTACTTCAAGAAATAAAATGGGAAAAGTAACTACAGGAGTTTAAATTCTAATTCCTGCCCATTAAACCATGGTAAACCAACCCTTACTGGGCTAATTATTAGTCTTAAGAGATAATAAGAGGAATAGTGATTTTTAAGTATTTTCTATATTGATTTTTTTTTCTCTATGATCATAAGACATTCTGATGGCATTTCTAGAGAATCAAGCCCTGAAAATAGCATAGCCAGTTAGAACACAAGGCATTACTGCATCCACACTTTTGAATGTATGGATAACCTGGATTAAATTGATATCAACACTGAAAACTCTGAGACATCCAGGGCACTTGCTTTTGAGAGAGAACTCAAAAGTAGCCACTACTAGCATTTGGTAAATACCTGATGAATTAACATTTATAAAATAAGTAGAGTTAAAATTGATAACCACATATGTATGTGTATATACATATATATATATATATATATACAGAGAAAGAAATAACCAGCAGTATAATGTAGTAGAAAGAGGCTTTGGAGTTAAGGAACCTGGGTTCAACTTCTGCACAACTACTTAGTAGCTGTGTGATTTGGTCAAATTAAATCTCTCTGGGCCCCAGTTTCTTTTGTGTAGAATGGAGACAATAAATCCAGCTTCTCAGGGCTCTTACAGTATTTATCCAGGCACGCATTTATCTGGAGAAGTAACATAATGTAATGATTAAGCACATGGACTCTTCTCGAGCCCGCCTGTCTAGGATCAAATCTCAGCCTGCAATTCACTTGCCATATCATTCACAACTTGAGGTTGTGTACCTCAGTTTCCCCAACTATAAAATAAAGATAAATACCTACTTTACAGGACTGCTGTGAGGATAAAAGGAGTCATTATTTGTAAGGCACTTGGAATACTGTCTGACACACACTTTATTATATGTAACAAAGGATGTCTTTTTTTTTTTAATGTTGTAATATATTGTATTTGAACTCCTGATTTTCTTCCAGCCTCCGTATTGTTCCTTCACTGCTTTCTTCAGACTTTTTCCCTGGCCCATTTCTTAGCTTTTGGTGTTTTCAGGGTTCTGTCCTATGAGCTCTTCTTCTTTACTTCTAAACACACTCCCTGCTCAAACTAATATATTCCCATTGTTTGACTTACTATTTCTCTTCTAATGATTCTCATACGTATACACCCCAGGTCTCTCTGGGGAGTTGCAGATCTATACCTGTCTATGAGCCAGTTTCACTTTGACAGTCCCAACATATCCAAATGTGAGTTCTTTTCCCTGAAAAAATATTTCTGTTCCCTAGCTCAGCGAACGATCTCATCAAATACCTCAAGCCTAAAAACTGTGACTCAAACCATTTTCTCCCTTACTCCCACATCCAAACTCTTTAATATTTCTTAAATTTGTCCACTCCTCACTTTATTCCCATTATTGTAATCTCTGCTTTAGATCACATCAGCCTCATCTTTTGCCTGGACTGCTACAACCACCAGTCTGCCTGTCATGGTCTTAACCCTTCTCCAGTCTGTTCTTTGTACTGCAGTCAGAGTTTACTTTTACAATTACAAACTTGATTATGTAACTTCCTAGACTGAAATACTGCAATGACTCTTCAATTCCCTCAGAATAAAATCCAAACTCCTTATCGTGGCTTCAAGATCTGGCTCAGGCCTCCTTAGCCACATCTCTGTTTTCCCTTACACTTTTCTGTATCAGTTATTCTTATCTACTTTAATTACCTTAAAGGATAATATTATTTGCAGTTTTCAGGTTTTTGCAATACTCCTTTGACCTGAAATCTCCTCCTCTGATCCAATTCCTACTCATCTCCTAGACATGGCTTAGTATAATTTTCTCAAGGAATTACTTCCTGATTCACCACCACCACCAAGTCTAGGGTTACATGTCCATTGTAACATATACTATATCACTGTTGCATTTAAGTATTCACCCCACCCTACTGTGAGCTAACATGAGAGCAAAGTTGTGTCTGTCTAGCTCATTCCTTATTTCCTTAAATTTTTTTAAAAGGTACGATTCAGTGGGTTTTAGTATGTTTACAAAGTTTTGCAACCATCACTACTAATTCCAGAAAATTTTTGTTACCCCAAATAGAAACCCCATGTGCATTAGCAATCACTCCCCATTCTCTCCTCCCCCTGACCCACTGCAATCTTTAATCTACTTTTCATCTCTATGGTTTGCCTATTCTGAACATTTCATATAAATAGAATCATATAATATATGACTTTTTGTGTCTGGTTTAGCTCATGCTTAAATCCTCATCACCATCACAGTACCGTAACAAAGTAGATGCTTAATAAATATTTGCTGAGTTAACAGAGAACACTACAGGAACAAGGAAAAATTAAGGGTCTAGAAAAGAATTACAGAATTTTAGAGGTAGAAGGAACTTTAAATGTCATCTAGTCCAAACATCTAATTTTCTAGATGAGGAAATCAAGGTCCAGAGAAGTCTATTGATTTAGCCAGGGTCAATCAACCACTCAGTGGCAGAACGGAGAATAAAACTCAAGAAATTTTGGGTTTTGGCACAATGAATCCTTAAAATGAAATTCTCCTTTGTTTTCATTCCATCTAAAATCATGTGCTACCAGCACCTTCCTAATTGTTGGGCTTGCTTATTGGTAAACACAGTAGTGTCTCTGGTGTTCTAAAACGAGCTTGCTTCAGGAAGGCAAAAAACACCTCAATTTTTTTTTCCATAGCCAGGTTCCTTTCAACCTCTATTTTGTGGCTACAGTCATTTTCTCTTTGAGCAGGTGTTTTGTGGAGGTCTCCTATTCAAGTACAAATGGCTTAATTTTGAAAGCTCACAAGCTGACAGCCCCAGGAGGTATGACTCTACAGATCAGGTATTCTCAGAGAATAACTCTGATCTTTTTTATCACCTTGTTCTGACTCATTATCTAAAAACCTAGGAGAGGTTTCATACTGTGCATTTTAAAAACAAAACTCTAACTTTCAAATGTCTTTGACTTATATAGTCACTTGCATATGGATCCACAAACATCTGATACTTAGCAGGAAATCAAGCTCACTGTTACGCTTGATATATCCATTCTGTGACAATGACTGAGAAAAAGGCAAGCTTTCTATGTTTTCTCAGATTAAGTCTCACTCAGGGCTTACCTCTTAACCTGCATCTCAAATTGCTCAACCTATTTAAAATGGTGGCACAATTACTTATTACTTTAGCCTTTTATGTGCAAATCCAAGATTCAGATAAAGGTTAACCAGCTGTTGTTCAGTTTATTAAGGCCTGAGCCACTTTTTTTTTTGTGGCCTCTCCCAGTGAAGCAAAATCCAAAGTTTTAAAACATCCACCCAAAGACAATAATAGTTGACTTCCTAATGCTCACCACCCATCTTTGCCACTCTTTCAAAACCATTTAAACCCTTTCTATCAAGTGAATGGTACCTAACAGCTGGATTCTAAAATGCAACTAGGTGGCCTTCCGTAACACGTAAATGATATGGAGGACGGCTTAATGGAAGTGCTTGTCAACATAAATGGACTCAACATCACAGAGTTAGAAGGGAGGGGAGACATTGTCTACAACTAATCCAATCCCTCATTTTAAAGAAAAGTCAATTCAGTGGAGGACAGAAAATCTTTAACACATGGTGCTGGAACAACAGGACATCCACAGGCAAAAAAACAAGAAAGAACCTCAATCTAAGTCTCACACTGTATACAGATATTAATTCAAAATGGATCATGTATTTAAATGTAAAAATAAAACTATAAAGAGGAAAATGAAGTCCAGCAAGGGGACTTGGTTTGCCGAAGGTCACCCAGTTACCCAGAGGTCTCAGAGTTGGCTTCCACAAACTACCTTTCACCCTTTTAACAAATCCCATTTGGTCCTTATCATTTCCCTACTCTGTGCTCAGAGTAAGTGGTTTTCCCTGTGTCGGTTGGACATTTGTTGATGCTCTTTTGGTTTTTCAGTATGTTCTTCATGCTACTTCAATTAATCATTCGCTCAGCATTCCCTGGGGCCACTACGCTGCGCTACGCATCGCGCAGCACTACAAAGATTAAAGTTTGTGTTCACATCTCACGAGATTTTCTGGTCCAATGGGAGACAGATGATCATCATCATTAGATTAAAAACTCGGGCCAAGAACCATATTTTCTCTTCGTTTCCACCTGCCGAGTACATGATGTGCTGCTGCACACCCCGTCCCATGCTCTGCACACTTGAACACACTTTGGTGACTGGCTAATCTTGATTTTCAAGACACTGTCCCCCGTACTGTTTGGGGACGGAGGTCACAGAGATTAAACGGCCCATCCTGGATAAGGTGACAAGAGGCTGAGGTCCTTCCAGGCGGCCTCACCGCGCTCCGGGCAACCCCGAAGGCTCCCCCCGAGGCTCCTCGGCCTACTCGGGGCTCGGCGGCCCGTTCCCGCGGCCTCCCCTCCACGGCGGGGTCCTCCCCACCAACACCTGGCTTTCAAAGCCACGCAGGCCGCGGGAGTGCGGGGTGCCCCCTGTCCACCGCTCTCCGCGCTGTCCCCCGGTCGACGTGAAACCTGTCATCGTCCAGCGTGAGGGGAAATGTTACCTAGGAGCTCCCCTCTTTCTCCTTAGCTCTGGCCTTCCCGCTTCTCCTCAGACTCCTTCAGGCCTCTGCGAAATGATTTAAATCAAACGTAAAGCCTCAAGTCGAGAAAAGAAGAGGAAAAAGTTAACATAAGGTTGAAGAACTGACGGTGCCGGAGCGCCGTTTTCCTCTGGAAACCCAGCGTCCGCCCCGCCCTCACCTCAGCGGGTCAAAGCCTCCCTCCCTGGGCCTCAACGGCTGCTTCCGGCGCAAACACGCCTCGCCGACTCTGCCCGCTCCCGGGTCAGCGAGGGCCTCCCGGCGGGGCAAGACGCTGCCTCAGGCCGCGGATCGCGGAGGAGTTCCGTCTCCCGCCCCCGGCTCATGAATATGCAGAAAAGGAGGGAGGGGCCGCCCCGGCGCCGGACCCGTCGGCGCCCCGCCCCCTCGGCCCCGGGGCGCGCCCGTCGCGTCTGTGCGGCGGTGTTACCGCCCTCCTGAGGGTTTGCTCCTCGCTCGGGGCCGGCGGCGCCGTTGAGGGCGGAGGGCCTCGGGGCTGCACACTGACCCCGACGGAGCCTCCCGCTCGGGGCCGACCCGCCTGCGCAGCTAGTACTTTGAGGGCAGCCCGGCGCGGCTTTCAGAGGAGGCACCTGCTCCCAATTGAGGCTGCTGCCCGGGCGCAGCTCTCGGGCCTCGGAGGCCTCGGGTCAACACGGGCGGGGCCAGGTTAGAGCCCCAAGGCCCGGGGACCAGGGTGTCCCAGAGAGGCCGGAGGCCAGCGCGGGGCTGCGCGGGGCAGAGGAAGCTCGAGACTGGAGGATCAACGCGGAAGGGGGTGTTTTACGAAAGACAGAGGTTTCAGTCTTTGAGAGCATCTCCCAATTCTTCCTCACTCATGGACCCACCTTTGTATTATTTTAAACATTGATTTGTAATTATGCAAATGAAATATGAGTGTTCTCTTGCAGAGCCCCTAAGCTCGGTCTCTTAGGCAGAGGTAGCCCTGCTGAGCAGTTAGGGGTGGGTCTCCGCAGACCCCTTCCCGCAGGCTTGGCGCCTTGTGGAACTCTTCAAAGCTTTGTGGAGTCCCTGCACTGGGATTTTCCGAGAGAAGATGAAGCAGCGGCCACTTGAAACCTGTTTTCACTTTTTTTCAGTGAAGGGAAAAAAAGGCTCAAGTCGATAAAATGTAGTTTATAACAATGACTAAAACCAAAATTTGGGCTGTAATATTACTTAAGTGCAGGATTTCTCAACCTCACTAGTAGTAATCATGACAAAATAGCTCCAGACATGTCAAATGTTCCGTGAGGGGCAAATTCACACCTAATTGAGAACTACTTTAATCTGCTTTAATCCTATACTTCCCAGAAGTAACTGCTCTAAAACCTCCAACCGCAGACGGTCTCCGCTGCAGCCCTTTCCAGCCTCGGTATTCAACCTGCCTTCCTCTGGCGGGACCACTAGTCCCTCTGCTGGCTGACCTCATTCTCATCTGCCCACGGGTCTCAGCTCGGTCACCCACCGTCTCTCCAAAGTGCCTCCCCCTCTGCCTTACGCCAGTGAAAGTCCACCCTCCCCAACACCCCCCACCCCAACCACCGTTATTACTCTGTTTCCTTCATAGAATTTATCACAATATGGGCTTCCTTTTTGTGTTAACCTGTTTTTCTTTTTTCACCACCTTCATGAGCAGCCTGATCTTTCGGGGTTACCCCAGGATCCCCTGTGCCCAGCACAGTCCGTGGCAAACAATGATCACTCATAAGACATGGATGGACTGAAATAATAAATTACCCTTTCTTCCTCCTAAGAGCTTCCATGGAGTTTCTCCTACTCCTTTCCATCCTCATTCCCTTCTGGGCTCCTTATGACCTTTGTTTAGGGCTTGAATTGGATGAGTGAGTGTCTAGAAACTATGGGAAAAGCCTTCACTTTTCCCACTGACTTGTTCGCTCCCTGAGAGTAGAAACTGTCCTTTATTATGTTCACTGAAGGTATTCATGTAATTAAATGAATTAATCAATGACTTAAGAAACAATATTAGACAATTAAAAACTGATAGTGCTACTTTAGAAATTATCAAAGTCTTGGCTTTACAGATGAGAGTTTAAGTAATTTGCTCGAGGTCCCCAAGCTTGTTAAGAGACCAACTCACTAGTACAATCTATGGCCTCACACCTGTCATGAAGGCTCTTTCTTATCTCCAGCCAGTCTGGTTTTTTATTACTTTTCCATGGTCTGATTTACAACTCAAACACAAAAATCCCAAGCCAAAGATGTACTTCTTGTCAATTAAAAGCTTTTGAGTTTATACTCTTCATCTTTTGATTAAATCCAGACACTGGGGATAATGGTCTAAGGAACTCATAGGTGTTATACTTAAACAATTTCCTATCTTCTTTTGTACCTTTCAGTGATAAAAGATGGAAATTGTCCCTGTCAAGGCAAAGTATCTTGTTTTGGAAGGAAAAAAATGCAGTATGTGAGAAAAACTGATCATTGTTTAAAACTTTCTAATAATGAATTGTTAAAAGCTTTACCAAACCCTGTGTCCACTAGTAAAATAACGTATGAAATAGATGAAAATAGAGGAAGGAATCTTATTTGTGATGACTGTCATTGCCTAAACTTACCCTGTCTCTCTTTAGACACGTTTCCTTTTATTCTGTGTATCTGAAACAGTTGTCACTCCTCATTAATCAATCTAGTTAGGCCCTTGTTTTTTGAGAACTAAAGACCATTTTTCCTTCTCAGTTAAAAGAAATTCAGGGTTCCTTCCTTCCTCTTCTTGATCGTTTTTTACAAGCAGCACCTGGTTGTAGAATCTGTGGCGTCATGCTCTCACAGCTTTTGGAATTTGGGAGTGTTTTTCTGAGGCATCTGGCAGCATGCTGTATCACAAAAAATAAAGATACTTTTTGTCTGACTCATTGAAACTTTCTGTCTTGCCAAAGGGTTTCAGCCCCGGGCAAGTTGACTATGGATTCAGTGTGACCAAAGAAATGACGGTAAAACGTTCTTGGGGTGAAAGGGTTTATTACCCAGCTGTTCTCCTGACAGTAGGTCAAGCACTAACATCTCTGCCCGCACAGCCGTCCCAGTCTCTGTCCTCTGCTCTGCTCTCCTGCAGCCATGCCACCGTGTTGCCCAGAGCACTGGGCAGGGCTCATTACATAGAGTAAATAACGATGTATTGCCCACGTGTGTAGTGAGCTAGCCAACCAGGGCCAGGTGAGAATCCTGCCCACAGGAACCTTCATTTTATCCACCCTTTCCCCATGAAGTTCAGTTTAACCTTGGAAACCTCCAAAAGGTGGTTTACTTGATGGCTATCAAAATAGACATCTTGAGTATTAAATGCATTCCCAGGAGGACATCTCTAGCTGCATCTCCCTCCTCAATGGGGTGGAGGGAGTAACTAAGTAGGAAAAGTGCTTTCTTTATCCTATGTGATTTCAGTTTTTATTAGAACTCTTAAAATCATCTTAAATTCCAGTCACCATAAAGCTGACACCAACATATTTTATTCATTCGTCAAACATTTAGTTTGTACCTACCATTTATAAAGCACTCTGCTTGGCATTGTGGGGACCAGAGAGATAATGACTTGGTCCCTGAGCTTGGAAGTTTACAGTTTATCAAGAGGGAGATCTATAAACACATTACTCTTATAGAAAACACTTTGCAAATATTAACGGGGGTATAAATTATATGATAGAGAGTAGGGAAGGAAGCTATGCATTCTGAATAGGGAATCAAGACAGCTTCACAAAAGGATGGCATTTCCGGAGGAGAGCATGTGTATATAATTTCCTTTGCTCATTCTTTGGCAGTGGTTACATTACTTCAAACCAGTGAAAGCAGACATTTTGCCCACCGCTTCAGAGCTAGGAGAGAAAAGAAGTAACATGTTTCTTTCCATTCCTGGCAGCAACAAGATTCTGAAAGCTAAATGTTGCCTTAGTGATTCCAAGTGCTTCACTCATGGTTAAGAGGACAGCGCCAGCTGCATTATTTCGAGTCCCCTCATTTTTCCCTTAGGGTATTATTTTATCCTGATCTCCACTGAGGTATGCAGTAGCCATGTGATTTTTTTTTATCAGTGGTGTTTATAAATGTGCTTATGAATGTAACTTTAGAGTCCTAGAATTTTAAATATCACTGAGAGGAAAAGAGGCAAAGTGATTTAGAGAACTGAAGTCGTGAATCAAGCCTCTATATGTGAATACTATATGGCTTAAGTAAGGTATTTTTTTAGAGACCAAGGCAAAGATAAAGGATTGCCAACCTGGCTTAGCTTCTGAACTTGATCCATTTTCTGGCAGCCAAAGAGAAGCCAGTCAATCAGAAATAAGCTCCTTTTGCTTCCGCCCACATACAAAATGTAAGTCCATGTGTAGGTAGCAAATTATTATGGCCTTCATGCCCACTCAGAGTTGCATATCAATTTCTGCATCCTTTGAATTGATCTTTTGTGACTGGCAGAAGAATCTCCATGCAGGTTGTGTGTTTCTGAGGAAAGCCTGGGGTTTAATGAATTAGAACAGGAAATGACAGAGGCTGTAAGTGACAGGCTGCTGCCGGCTTGAGCGCCTCAACTAAGAAATGAAATCAAGGAAGGTACTGAATTCTCAAACATTACAGGATTGTTCTATTTGGCTACTTAATTCCATTTTCTACTGACTGTGAAGTTTTGGTGACGTGTAAAATGTTATTCCTCTTAATGTACAACATTTAATAGAAAGGTTTCAAATGAAATAGGTTTAAAGCTGGCTCTCCATGATTGCTACTTGGTACATCGGCGCAGAGATCTGAGATGCGATCATATTCAAAATGTACTGCGCTACTGACAGCCCATATTTTGAGGCCCTTTACTTTCTACACATTTTGATGCTTGGAAAATGAGTTAACGAAAAACTGCTTTAGAACTCTTATGAGAGATCCTTGTGCAGCCTCAGTCTCATGAGGGGCTTTTTTTCTTCCTTTATACGATGAACTAAATATTCTCAAACATTACAGAATTGTTCTATTTGGCTACTGGTTTCTGTTTTCTACTGACTGTGAAGTTAGTAGAAATGATAAATTAATGATAAATTAAATGTGTAAGTTCTAATGAACTCTGAGAAGGTCCCTAAGTTAAGAGTCATAATACTTAGGATCTTAGCATGCACTGAATACAACAATACAAAACATCGGGGGCACGGTTTTCTAACCTCTTCCCTCATTCAACAAACAAATAAGCAAACAGCAATTCCCTCCTGCCAAGAGAAATATTAAAAAATTGGAAAGTGAGGAAGACATTACAGGAAAATTGCCTTCACAGCTTTAAAAATGGAAGGGAGAAAAACTGCAAGAAGGCATCATCTAGAGGTTTGCTGTAACTTACACCTAAGAAAACTGTCCCAGAAAGCCAGATTTCTGTGAAAGCCATATTCTCAAACACACCAAGGTCTATGTTAACCTCAGTCACATCAATGCCGAGCACAGAAAGATTTACTGTAGTAAGAGGCATTGGGAGAATTCAAAATATGACCTCATCAATAACCTGTAGACATTCCACTCCCCTTTATTTGTTGAAGAGTGTCTAGACATAGGACATGCTCAAAAAACACACACTGAATGAATGCACATATGTTGTTGGAAGATTCCCAAATATCCAAGCCATTAACTGGGATGTGTTCAGATTATGCATAATGGGGTTGATCTTTGAAAAGATGAATTATAAATTCCTATTTCTGTTGATCATACTATTTTCCCATTTATCTTAAGTTGAAACCAGTATCTTTTTGTGTATTAACTTTTTATACAAGTATAATGTACATCCAGAAAACATCCTCTTTTTTAAATGCATTAATTTACATATACATAAAATTTACCATTTTAAAGTGTAGAAATCAGCAGTTTTTAGCATATTCATAAAGTTGTGCAATCACCACTAATTCCAGGACATTTTCATCACCCCAAAAAGAAACCTCATGCTTATTAACAGTCACTCCCCATTTTTCCCTCACCTATCTCCTATCAACCATTCTTCTCTGCCTCTGTGGATTTGATTGTTCTGTATATTGCACATAAGTGGAATCATACGTTGTACAACCATTTGTGTCTGGCTTAAATATAATAACTAATATAATTATTAAATAAACTATAATGATTAAAGTATGATATTTATCAATGTAGCCTGTATCAGCATTGTATTCCTTTTATAGCTACATAATATTCCATTATGTGGCTATACCACATTTGTTTATCCATCAGTTTCTAGACATTTAGGCTGTTTCCACCTTTTGACTATTAAGAATAATCCTGCTATGAACATTTATGTACAAGTTTTTGTGTGTTTATGTTTTCATTTCTCTTAGGTACATACCTAGGGGTGGAATTGCTAGATCATATGGTAACTCCATGTTTAACTTTTTGAGAAAATGCCAAACTGTTTCCAAAGCAGCTGTACCATTGTACTTTCTCATCAGCAATGTATGAGAGTTCTGATTTCTCTGTATCTTTGCTTTATCATTTCCATCCCCCTTACCTTCTTTTTAATAGCTGTCTTGGTGTGAAATGATAGCTCATTGTAGTTTTGATCTGCATTTCTCTAATGACTAAGGACAATGAGCTTCTTTTTTTTAAGTATTATTAATATACAATCTTATGTTGGTTTCAAATATACAACACAGCGGTTCAACAGTTACCCATATTATTAAATCCTCACCCCCTTTAGTGAAGTTACTATCTGTCAACATAGTAAGATGTTACAGAATCGTTCACTGTACTCTCCATGCTGTACTACCTTCCCTGTGACCAACTTATATTGTTATCATGAATTATTGTGCCCCTTTTTCCCTTCCCCCTCCCCCGATGCCAACCCCAACTCCTCCCTCCCCCTTGGTAACCACTAGTCCCTTCTTGGTGTCTGTGAATCTACTGCTATTTTGTTCCTTCTGTTTTGCTTTGTGTTTTTATGCTCCACAAATAAGTGAAATCATATTGTATTTATCTTTCACTGCCTGGCTTATTTCACTAAGTATAATACCCTCTAGCTCCATTCATGTTGTTGCAAATGGGAGGATTTCTTTTCTTTTTATGGCTGAATAATATTCCATTGTGTATATGTACTACATCTTCTTTATCCATTCATGTACTGATGGACACTTAGGTTGCTTCCATTTCTTGGCTATTGTAAATAGTGCTGCGATAAACATAGAGGTGCATATGTCTTTTTCAAACTGGGCTCCTGCATTCTTAGGGTAAATTCCTAGGAGTGGAATTCCTGGGTCGAATCGTATTTCTATTTTTAGTTTTTTGAGGAACCTCCATACTGCTTTCCACAGTGGTTGAACTACTTTACATTCCTACCAGGAGTGTAGGAGGGTTCCCCTTTCTCCACATCCTCACCAGCATTTGTTGTTCCTTGTCTTTTGGATGTTGGCCATCCTAACAGGTGTGAGGTGATAGCTCATTGTGGTTTTAATTTGCATTTCCCTGATAATTAGTGATGTGGAGCATCTTTTCATGTGCCTGTTGGCCATCTGAATTTCTTCTTTGGAGAAGTGTCTGTTCAGATCCTCTGCCCGTTTTTTAATCAGGTTATTTGCTTTTTGGGTATTGAGGCATGTGAGTTCTTTATATATTTTGGATATCAACCCCTTGTCTGATATGTCATTTACAAATATATTCTCCCATACTGTAGGATGCCTTTTTGTTCTACTGATGGTATCCTTTGCTGTACAGAAGCTTTTTAGTTTGATATAGTCCCATTTGTTCATTTTTGCTTTTGTTTCCCTTGCCCGGGGAGATATGTTCATGAAGAAGTCGCTCATGTTTATGTCTAAGAGATTTTTGCCTATGTTTTCTTCTAAGAGTTTTATGGTTTCATGACTTACATTCAGGTCTTTGACCCATTTTGAGTTTATTTTATTTATTCCTGAATTTGTATTCTTTTTGATGCTTCTAGTAGTCTCCTTAGGCTGTCATAACAGAAGAACCACAGACTGGGTGGCTTAAACAACAGAAATTAATTTTTTCATGGTTCTGGAAACTGGAAATCCAAGCTCAAGTTGCCAGCAGGGTTGTTTCTGGTGAGAGCTCTCTTTCTGGCTTGTCAATGGTCACCTTTTCCCTATGCCTTCACATGGCTTTTCCTCTGTGTGTGTGGAGAGTGAGATCTCTCTTGTCTTTTCCTCTACTTTAATCAGATCAGGACCTCACCCTTATGACTTTGGCCAACCTCAGTTACTTCCTTAAAGGCCCTATCTCCAAATACAGTCAGATTTTTTTCTTTTTTACAGTCACAGACTTGGGGGACACAATTCAGTTCATAACAATGCTAATGTAAACAGAATTGTTCTGTTAATTTCTTTTCCAGTTTATTCACTACCAGTGTATAGAAATACAACTAGTTTTTATATATTGATCTTGTATCCTACAACCTTGATGAACTGGCTTATTCTTTTTTTTTTTTTGCATTTTTTTTACCTTGCATTTTTTTTAATATAATTTATTTTATTATCATTAATTTACAATTACATATTGCAATATTACGATTATTAAACTACCCCTTCATCAGGTCCCCCCACCAACTACATGCAGTCACTGTCCATCAGCGTAGTGAGATGCTATAGAATCACTACTTGTCTTCTCTGAGTTGTACTGCCCTCCCCGTGCCCCCCCAACATTACATCTGCTAATCCTAATGCCCCTTTTTCCCTCTTATCCCTCCCTTCCCTCCCATTTTCCCCAGTCCCTTTCCCTTTGGTAACTATTAGTCGTTCTTGGGTTCTGTGAGTCTGCTGCTGTTTTGTTCCTTCAGTTTTTTTCTTTGTTCTTATACTCCACATATGAGTGAAATCATTTGATACTTGTCTTTTTCTGCCTGGCTTATTTCACTGACATAATACCCTCTAGCTCCATCCATGTTGTTGCAA
>JAVSCE010014309.1:0-16187 GCA_032199065.1 Smutsia gigantea
AGACAACAAAGAGCTGTGAAGGACACATATCACAAGGTATTTTAATCGTAGGAGGGAGCCCAGGGTGTCCTGGTAACAGAGAGAAGGAATATGAAACTTATTGTGGGGTGGGCTGTGGCATTAGGGATAATGAGGAAAGTCTTCTGGGACAAGGTAATCCTTGACCAGCATGGTAATAAGGTCTGAGGAGCTGTGGGGCTGAAGAAAGTAGAAGGTTCCGCTGGCCGTGTCAAGAAAGGCACTTGACCAGCACTAGCTCCTGCTTGAAAAATCAGAGTTCATGTCAGTCCCAGGGATCTGAATGTGGAGACTGGAAAGCAAACTGCTGTGCTTTTGTGAACTCGGATCTTTTCTTCCTAGCCTGTGTGGGAAAGCTCACTTTTTAGTAACCTCCCTCAAAGGGTATACACTGGAAGCAGGAAAAGGTTTAGGTTTCATTTCCAATTTTGTCCTTAACCCATTGTGCTTACTCTGGGGTCACAACACTCTGGCCCACACATCCTCATATCATAGGATTTCTGTTCATCTGTAAAAAACAGGAGTGTTGTTCCATTGCCACTGGATAAATTCTAGGACCTACGAAGTCTTTGAGGGACTAGTTTCATTTCCTTTAAGACTATGAGACAGATAAGAATGCCTTCTAAGTTTAAGCATTCCACTGAAAGGAATTTCTAACCTTAATTGGTCATTCTTGTAGTTTTTAAACTCTCTCTCACTGTCAGAAAGTTATCTCTGTTTTCCTATTTAAGCCCTTCTTGCTATTTCTTAAGGTCCTTGACTGGCCTCATTGAGTATTGAGAAGAGCTGGTTACCATGTTGCTGACAAGCTTAGAGAGTGCTTGAAATATTTTTACAAAAGGATTAATCAGAAGGCAAAGTGGGCTTATTAGCTTGCCAGAGTGTATATGGAATCTTCCTCAGTGAGAAAAGAAAAGTGAAGGGAAGGCCAGCAGTCCCTGGAGCCTTTCTCTGTCCAGCTGAACCCTGGAGTTCTTGAACCTATAAATATGCCATTCATTCATCAGTGATCAAACACCTGCTCTGTGTTTGCTAGAGGGTTTGTGTTATGTATTAGTTTCTGCATCCACATTCATGGCAGATGACCTTGGAGTGACACCCAAGTATGGTGTTCTTGTATTTAGGCTTTCTTGGTTGCCAGTATGAGAGACTCACTTGAGTTCTCTCAAGGAAAAGGGAGTTTCATGTAACATAGTGAAAGTGGAACTGGAGAGCCATAGGGAAGGACTAGATTCTCTCCAACACTTTCATGGGAAGTATGGAATTTTCCCTCATGGTCAGTCTGTTTCATGCCTGTAGTCTCTCTCTCTACTAATCAGTTTGCTTTGCTTACCAAGAACTGATGTCTGTTCATAACGTTGGAGTCAATCTGGCATCTGACTCCAAGTTTTAACTTGGCTTCAACTCGACAGACTTGACTCTACCTCCTGGTGGTTTTTTCCTAACTTCTTCTTTATCTGCCAACTAGCTCAGCATCTCTGTTTCTTGATTAAAATTTCCACAAAGAAGAATATGGCCCAACCCATCTCTTCATTCCAGGTTATGATAGCACCCATTACTGGCTAGCCAAGGAATTTGGTTGCATTTGTATCAGATGCTAATACTTAGTTCAATCCATTGTCACCAAAAGCACTGGGTGTTGGGGGGAAGCCACTGTAAAATGTAAACCTAGGTAGAAAGCAAGAGCTGTGGATGAGGCACGTTGCTCTTAGAAGACAGTGTCAGCAAGCAGACCCAGATTTGTACCTCTGGTCAGAAAAGTAAGATTGTCACAAAGATCCCACAGAGTTTCCCTGTAGTAGGTAAAGGACCTAAACAAAATGGAGATGAAGCCAAGGGGCACAGTGGAAGGCACTGGAAGCCAAAGAAAGGAAGAATGCTTAGCACGAAGCTAGAATGATTTCTCAGAAGAAGGAAGTGTTTCTGGAACAGAGAGGGTGGTGCCCTGCTCACCAAGAGAAGCTTATGCAATGTGTATGTATGCTTCCTGTAGATCTCAGTATGGCAGCTTACCCCAAGTTACATAAATCATGACATATTCCTTCAATTAGCAGTGACCTGTGTGACTCTTAGACAAGGTTGAATTTTAGGAAGAAGTAGCAGTCTCCACACTGTACCTCTTTGTAAATCAAACCAAGAGAGAATAGGAGTCTGGTTAGAGAGGCCATCTGAGCTTTGTAAGTTATTGTAAAAAATACTTTGGTTGTAAATGTACATTGGCCTATCTCAGTTCCCAATACTGCCCTTTCATCATGATTGTCCCCTCTATTCTCTACTGTAACTCACCACCTTTGGCATGGCAAAAACGTCCTGTTGAGTGGGTAGTGTCATGGACATGTAGGGTGAAAGGGGAAAAGTAAACTCTGAGTAGAAGAGGCAGAATTTGAGCTGAGCTAATCCAGAGGGAACATTGGGGTGACAACTTGTTATATATTTTTCTACCTGTGTGTATGCTTTTCTTTCCAGGGCTGCTGATAAGCTCAGGCTGTGCATTATACCCCTTAGGATGGAATAGCCCGGAGATAATGCAAACGTGTGGGAATGTCTCCAATCAATTTCAGTTAGGTAAGGTGGTCTGGGCAGGATGGTAGTGATGGTTCATTGGGAATCTGTTTTTCAGAGTGCTTTAACCTCCTGGAGGACCTAGTGTGCTTGCCTGAGTCTCTCTATGTTAGCTTGTGGGAAGTGCTGGCTTGGCCAGACTCATCTGGCTTTGCTAACTCACAAGGGTTGAACACAAAACCCACTTCTTTAACTACGTCTCTCCACACCCTTAATGAGCTTTTACCCAGAGTCTATGACTAGTCTGGGGCAACCCTATCTACAGAGGGATTCCAAATACTTAGGGACTGATGACCTGTCATACTCTGCATAAATCTTAGTTCCTATTAGTATTTTCTTCTAGGCACTGTTTTCCAAATATAAATCAATTATTTCTTCTCACTCGGCACTAAGACTATAACAACATGTAATTTGGTTTACATTAAGTGCTAGGAACCTAGGTTTAATACTGGGAATTGTTACTGGCATGTCAGTGGCATAGTTACATCACTATTGGCATGTTAATGCAAGAGCTGTTAAGTTTTAGAATGCGTAACAGAAGTAGTGCTGGACTCTTCTATGGTCGCCAATTCTCACTGAGAATGGCTTATGTTAACTAATGTGAACTGGATAGTAGATTAGACTCTGAGTGGAAGACTTCAAAATATTTTCCCAACCAACCATATTGGGAGAGTAGGAGGGGAAATGTCTAGGTTTCCTTGAGCATTCCCAATTGTAGGACAGGATTTTAGAATAATGAGACTACCCATTCCCTATAGCTTATGCTCCAATACTTCCCTTTCTCTCTGTTGCCTCAGACTGTTTTTTGAGTCTCACTTGACACATTTTTGGAGGAAGGAGTTGTTCACTATACAAACATAACATGAGAGAAGGTGCATTTAGAAGAATGTGACAGGTGTGGACCCTGCAATGTCCAGTGTTATTGGCTCAGGGCTGGGCTGACTGGTAAATATAATAATTCTGCCATAGGCGAAGGAATGAATAAATACTTGAGGGCAGAAGAAAAGGGAAGCAAGCCGCTGGTCTTGCTAGCTGTGGTAGAGAAAGCTTATGATTTAGCACATTTCTCCTACCTGGTCATAAGAAGTATAGTTTTACTTTTTAAAAATAACTGCTTTATTGATATATCATTCACATAACAAAAAATTTGCCCTTTATGAGCATACAATTCATGGTTCTCAGTATATTCACCAGGTTGTACAATCATCACCACTGTCTAATTCCAGAATAACTGCAAGAGAAAGCCCTCACCCATTAGCAGTCAATCCCCATTCCCTCCTGAGCACAGCCCCCAACAACCACTGTCAATATAGATTTGCCTATTCTGGACATTTCATATAAGTGGAATCATATAATGTATGGATTTTTGTGTCTAACTTTTTAAATTTAGCATAATGTTTTCAAAGCTCATCCACATCGTAGTATGTATCAGTATTTCTGCTTTTCATAGCTGAATAATATTCCATTGATACAACACATTTTATTTAATCCATTTACCAGTTGATGCATACTCAGGCTTTTCCACTTAGGGGCTATTATGAATAATAATTTTATGAATATTTGTGTACTCATTTTTGTATGGACATGTATTTTCATTTCTGTTGGGTATATATCTAGGAACAGAATTGCTGGGTCAACTGGTCACTATATTTAAGCCTTTTAAGGATCTGCCAACTGTTTTCCAAATTGACTGTATCATTTTACATTTGCACCAGCATGTACAGTTTCCAATTTCCCAACATCTTGACCAATACTTACTTTCCATTTAAAAAAATTATAGCCATCCTAGTGGATATGAAGTGGCATCTCACTGAGATTTTAATTTGCATTTCCCTGATGTCTAATGATTTTGGGTATCTTTTCATTTACTTGTTTGCTATTTCTATATCTTCTTTGGAGAAAATATCTCTTTGAATCCTTTGCCTATTTTTAAATGGGTTATTTTCCTTTTTTTGTTGAGTTGTAAGATTTCTTTATATATTCTAGATAATAGACCCTTTTTAGACTTCAAAGTATTTTTTCCTATTCTGTGGGTTGTATTTCCACTCTCTGATTACATCCTTTGAAGTACAAAATTATTTAATTTTGATGAATTCTATTTTTATCTGTTTTTTCTTTTGCTGCTTGTGCTTTTGGTGTCATAGCTAAGAATGACTGTTTTGGCTGTTCTGGGTCATTGTCATTTCCATGTGAATTTGAGGTTTACCTTGTCAATTTTTGCAGAAAAGCCAGCTGAGATTTTGATGGAGATTTTTTTGAAACCATAGATCAATTTGGAGAGTATTATTATTTTAATAATATTAAGTTTTCCAATCCATGAGCATGCAATGATGTTCCATTGAATTAGATCATCTTTAATTTCTTTCTATGATACTTTGTAGTTTTCAGTATACAGGTACTACACTTTCGTGAAATATATTCCTGTGTATTTTATTGTTTTGATGATATTTTATTTTATTTTTCTTTGTTTTCTTTTTGCTTTATTAACAAACTTGCCATTTATTCTATATAGGCGACCCCCTTATTTTTGAGATTTTCAAGAGCCTATATTGAATTACATAGAAATACACAAATACATGTGTACAGCTAGGTGAAAGATTTATAATAGGCACAGCCGTGACTCAAACATCCCCAGCACCCTGGAAGCCCTGTTGTTTCCTCCTTGTCAGTATTCCCCAGTCACCACCTAAAGGGAACCACTCTTCTATCGTCTCTCTCCATAGCTTAATCATGCCTGTTTTTCAACTTCACATAAATGGAATCATGCAGTAGGTTTGATGTTCTTAACATTAGGTTTGTGAGAGTCACCCCTGTTGTTTTGTGTAGCTGGAGTTTGTGAGATTTTACTACTATACCAAATTTTATTGAAAGAATATGCCACAATGCATTTATCATCAGACTGATGATGGGCATTTGAATGGTTTCTGTTTTGGAGCTAGTATGATAAGGTGTTGCTATTAATATGCTTGTGTATGTTTCTTTTCATAAATGTATGTGTGCTTTTGGTTCATTTTAGTCAGTATGATGAGTGTGTAGTTACATGTGGTAGTTTTAATTTGTATTTCCTGCTGACTGATGATCCTGAGCACATGTTGACAAGTGTATAGACTATTTGGTTCTCATTTTTGATAAGGTAACTCTTTTTTTTAAGAGCTGGTTGTTTTTTTCTTCTTCCTTTCTGTGGACTTCATTAATATTAAGAACTTCTGTTTACGGAAGAACACAAATGTGAGATTAGAAATTTCAAAAAACCTTATTTAAAATATAGAATCCCTTTTACCAGAATTTGATTCTTACTCAAATCTTTAGAATTATATTTGTTATAAGAAAAAATGCCTCTATGAATATATATGCAGCTTTGCAACACAGTAATGATATTCCATAGAGGAAGATTGTTTTAATGATATTTTAAATTGAATTATTTTCTTAATTTTATTTTTGGGTTGTTCATTGTTAGTGTATAAACATACAAAGACATACAAATGATTTTTCTATATTGACTTTGTATCTTGCAACTTTGCTGAAGATCTTTTAGTAGATTCCTTAGGATTTTTCATATACAAGATACGTTATCTGAGAATAGAGATAATTTTACTTCTTTCTTTCATGTCTGGATATCTTTTCTTGCTTTCCTTGTCTAATTGCCCTGGCTAGAACCTCCAGGACAATGTTGAATAGAACTGCTGAAAGCAAACATATTGGCCTTATCCCGGATCTTAGGAGTAAAACATCCAGTTTTTCACCATTAAGTATTGATGTTAGCTATGTTTCCTTTTTGTTCATGGATGGCTTTTATTAGGTTGAGAAAGTTCCCTTCTATTGATTCCTAGTGTGTTAAGTGCATTCATCATGAAACGGTGATGGATTTTGTCAGATGCTTTTTCTTTACCTACTGGGATGATCATATGCATTTTGTTGACTGATTTTCATGTTATGCCAACCTTATATTTCTGGGGTAAATAACTGTTGTTCCCTTGCAATATAGAGGTGCCAGAAGTAGCAGCAAAATGTGTAGTAGAATTTAAAATAATTTTTTAATGATGTGTTGGGAATGCCAAGCTTGTGAATAGCAAGATTTGGAAATGCCAGTGCTAGAAGTACAGCCTTTCTCCTTAGAACTCTTTTAATATGCTGGAGATTCTGTCAGTGTGGAGGCAATCCTCAGCATACCTTAGATATTGTGTGGATGGATGAGTAAAATAGGAGAGAAGTACTCTGAGTGTCCAGCGTACAGACTTTTGTTCTTTTTTCCTTGAGGAGCAGCATGGTATACTGAAAGTCATAGACTTTGGAATAAAAACATCTCAAGATTTTGGTATCCAGGTTCTGCCACCTATGTAGTTGTATGGGGTAAAGTCACTTCATGTCTGTGTCTCAGTTCCCTTCTCCGTAAAATGGGAGATAATAATAGTACCTATCCCAGTGCTGTTACAATGAAATAATAAAAGGTATATTAAATTACCTAGCACAGTGTTTAACTTAAAGTAGATGGTGGCCTTCTTTAAAAGATAGCAAAGTAGAATGTGCTGGGCAGGGGCAGGGGGTAAAGTATCAATTGATGGCATTGCTTTGATTCTGCTGTAGGCTCTATACTCTACTATGTGCTCTGTTTTTTTTGGGAAGGGAGATTCACAGAGTCAAGAAAGACATGAATCCTACCCAAGGAACAAAGCTTCTTACCCTGATTTGCTTGAGGGAGATGAAGGGGGTAGGGAAGACAATAGAAGCAGGCATTGCCATTCTGCCAAGGTGATTCTTAGAGTAAGTAAAATAGATTTCTCCTTCTGAGAAATGGCTTCCCATAGCCTCCAGTGTGAAGGGGTCATACTCATATCTTCAACTCCTCTCTCCTTAGATTTCCATTCAAGTTATCCTGAACCATCCACAGTTACGATATTTAGTCCTAACATGAATTACCAAAGATATAACTTATGTTAAGGTAGCAATCTTTGTATCTGTGTTGGATTAAAAACAGCCACAAATTCTTTGATACTCTTCCCATAGAGAGGCTGGGTCATTCTCTGCCCATTCTCCCACCCCCCACATCTGGGCTGGCCCATAACTGCTTTAACCAATAGAGTATGGCAGAAGTGACATCAAGCTTATTCTAGGCCTGGCCTCTGAGGAACTTGTAGTTTCCATGTTGGTTTCTTGGAGCTCTGAGCTATCATATGAAAAATCTGACTACTTTGCTGGAGAGACCACATAGAAAGTCCTGGAGATACTTAGAAAGAGAGGTCCAGCTGAGTCCAAACTTCCAGTCCTTCCTGTCAAGGCACCAGACATGTGAGTGAAGCAGTCCTAGACCCTTCATACTGACCATCTACATAGGACTGAATGGCCCTAGTTGATGCCAAATGCAGTAGAAATATCATTCAGCTAAGCCCTGACCAAATCCTGACCAACAGATTCACGAGATACAATAAAATAGTTATTGTTTTAAGCTACTGTATTTTGGGGGTAGTTGTTATGTTATAATGGATAACCACAAATCATATACATATAAATGAAAGATTATTTCTAATCAAAGGTAATTTATGTAATGTGGCAAAATAAAACACTACATTAAGGTTTAAAATGCAAAGTCAGTCTTTTTCATGACCCCAATCCCATTCCCCAAAGGGACCATTAAATTCCTTCTGTGTCTCTCCAGAATTTTTAATAAATATAAAAATGTGCTTCTAAAAAACAAAACAAAACAAAACAAAACAAAACATGCTTCTAAGCATATCTATATTTTGTTCAACCAAGATCATATTGTGTATGTATCCATCTAGCTATACCATTCTGTACCTTGCATTTTTCATTTTCCAGTAGCTTTTGGAGAGCTATCAACGTTTATAGATCTCCCTCCTACATTCTACGCATGCCCCATTCTTCCACTGTAGGGCTGGCGTAAGCTCCACGAGGGTAAGGATTTTAGTTTGAGAGGTTAAGTAACTTGCCTAAATTCACTCAGCGGGTAGAGTGACATAGCTGAGATTTGAATTCTGT
Organism: Smutsia gigantea; assembly: GCA_032199065.1. Classification (NCBI taxonomy): domain Eukaryota; kingdom Metazoa; phylum Chordata; class Mammalia; order Pholidota; family Manidae; genus Smutsia; species Smutsia gigantea. Next base: position 8,575 of record JAVSCE010014309.1, read on the forward strand.
AAGTCTAGAAATTTCTGCAATGATGGAAATGTTCTGTCTTGCTGTCCAATGTGTTAGCCACTGGCCTCGTATTGTTGTTGAATGATTGAAATGTTAGGTTAGACTGAATATTTACTTTAATTTATTAATTTAAATTTTACTTAATAAATATTGTAATTTGTTAATTTATTAAATTTTATAAATTTATTTTATTAATTTAAATGTGGTAGCCACAATGTGACTAGTGGCTACCATATTGGACAGCAGGGCTTGAGAGTCTGTGCTCTTAACTGATATGCTCCTCCATAGAAAAGAAAGCACCTACTAAAGGGATTCATAAGAAGTAGCCAGAGAGGCATATAAAGAAAATCAAGAATGTGGGGTCACAAAAGCTAAGAGAAAAAGAGTATGTCAAAGAAGAAGGTATGGTCAATTGTGTTTAATGCTGTTGCAAGTTGCTAGATGAGGCTAAAGAAGTGACCATTGGAGTTAGCCAGACAAAGGTGGCCTAGAAGAGCAGTTTTGGAGTTATAGATATTGGAGGTACCATGAAATGAGGAAAATGAAAGTAGTGTGTGTAGAAAATTCTTTCAATAATTTTGCTATGAAGGAGCAGAGAAACTGAACAGTACCTGGAAGAGAATGTGGGATTGAAAAGAGGCCTTTTCTAAGATGGCTGAATACTTACTTGAGTGATGATAGGAATGATCCTATAGCAGAGAGATTGATACAAAAAAGGAAGGTCCCTGAGAAAGTGAAAGAGCAATGAGGAGGATCCTTGAACAGAGATTTGAATTAATTTCAACCGATTGACTAATACACATATTCAGCTTTGCTATGATTTTTAAAATTCTCTTAGATCAACAAAAATACTAGGGAATTCCTTCATTCCCAATGGTATATAGACAGTGTACACCCAAATAAGTGCTACTGAGAATTTAGAGAAGATACTTCTAATGGGACATAGTTATTTTCAAGCAAGCTTATAAAACCATTGTGTTATCAATAGCATTTAATCCTAAGGTAAGGCCTGTATTGTTTATCAATGGATCACATTTGCAACATATTCTCATAAATATGATCTGATTCCCAAAAGTGCATAGCAGATGGTAATGTCCCAATTTTATAATGAGAAAACTGAGATACAGAAAGGTAAAGTGATTTGTTTAAGGTCATAAAAGTTAAAGGCAGAACTGTGAATGGAGCTGATTCCTAATAAACTGTCTTGTGTGTGCTACAATGACATTTTTCCTCTCCATTGGTGAGAGTATGCCTTGAATCATTTAAGAATTTTTCCCTTAAGATACACTTTAGCTCTATTGTTTTCAGAAACAAGTGTCTGAAAACAACATCATGGAAAGTACCCCATATGACATCCTGTCTCCCCCACCCCCATCCTCAGACTGAGTCCTCTGTCAATCTTTTAGTATAATCAGAGTACAAATGAATAAGGCTGTGGCTGGACCTGAAGGGATTCTGGGAGAAGTCCTCAGCTGAATGGATATGAGTGGGAAATTTTAAAGTGCCTCTAAATTTGACTTGTACCTAAATTATCATGCAAAACTTGGTCATAGAAGAAAGATACACAGAAGTTTTTGCGTTTCACATGTCCTCAGATCACATACAGTCTACCTACAGCCCCTTTCTGGTCTTCTGAGATATCTATTCCTATGTACTCTTTATCTCAGTCTCTCTTCTTGAGAGAAAGGGATTATGTGTATGGGGGAAGGGTAGGATAAAATATTGGAGGAGAGTTTGGGAAAACAGCCCTCAAGACAAAAACTTAGAGTTAAAAAAGGAATCCCAAACCAATTGCCCCCCAAAAACTTTGGCCTCCTTCCTTCCACTCCCTACCCTGTTTCTAGAATTTCATATCTTCCAACCCATCTTCCAGGTTCCATGCTTTCCCAGTCCTCCCCCAGTGCCTGTTACAACCCCCAAGGACAATCACTTACCTGGCTCTCATCCACCAGAATCACCAGTTGAGCAGTTTAGAGAATTGATTCCCTTTCTTCCTTTTCTCCATTTAAAGAAGAAATTAACTTCTATGGAACCATGAAAGCCCACAAATAGCCTGAGCAATCTAGAGACAGAAGAAAAAAGCTGTAGGCACCTGCTCCCTGATTTCAAACTATATTACAAAGCTATAGTAGTCAAAACAGTATGTTACTGACCTCAAAACAGACACATATATTAATGGACTGGAATGAAGTGCTCAGAAATAAACCCACATAAATATGTCAGTTAATTTACAACAAAGGAACCAATAATATTCAGTGGGGAAAGTATAATCTTTTTAATAAATGGTGTTGGGAAAACTGGATAGCCACATGCAAAAGAATGAAACTGGATCACTATCTTACACCATACATGAAAATTAACTGAAAATAGATTAAAGACTTGAACATAAGACCTTAAACCATAAAACTCTTAGAAGGAAACTTAGGCAGTAAGTTCCTTGACACTGGTGTTGACAGTGGTTTTTACAGATTTGACATGAAAAGCAAAGGCAAAATAGCAAAAAATAAATAAATGGGACTACATCAAAATAAAAATCTTCTGCTTTTAGTTTGAAACCATCAACAGAATGAAAAGGCAACCTACTGAATGGGAGAAAATACATGGAAATTATGTGTCTGGTAAGGAGTTAATATCCAAAACATATAAAGAACTCAATAGCAAGAAAGCAAATAATCAGATTAAAAAATGGGCAGAGGATCTGAATAGACATTTTTCCAAAGAACACAGATGGCCAACAGGTACATGGATAGGTGCTCCACACTACTAATCATCAGGGAAATGCATACTTGTTAGAATGCTTGTTACTAAAAAGACAAGAAATAACAAGGGTTGGTGAGGAGGCAGAGAAAAGGGAACTCTTGTGTGCCGCTGGTGGGAATATAAACTGGTATAGCCAATATGGGAAACAGTGTGGTGTTACCTCAAAAATTAAAAATACTATATGATCCTGCAATTCCACTTCTTGCTATTTACACGAAGGAAGCAAAAACACTGATTCAGAAAGATATCTGCATGCCCATGTTCATGCATTTGGGAGTTTACTGGTATCTTATGGGGTTGTTATGTGAGGATTAAATGAGATCACATATTGTCATTATAATGATACCAGTTGTTGAAATGAAAATGTTTCCAGTACTTAGGTTTCAGGAAAAGGACCCATTACAGCAAGGAAATATATATAGCATGATGGACAAAAACACACGTTAATTAATACTAAAAGACTTGGGTTCAAAATTAAGCCATGCCGCTTACTAGTTGTGCATCTTTAGACATGCCACTTAACCTTAACTTCTCTGTATCTCCATTAATGGAGACTGATACAAATATTTTTCTCCAAAAGTTTATTGAGAAGATTAAGTGAAGTTACACATACATACAAAGCATTTGGCACAATAGGCTGCTCTAAATGTAACTTGAAGTTAGGAGGTAGTCAGCCCAGTTTTGAAGAGCCCTCTTTGGAAGGGAGGGAGAGACCCACTTAACCAGACAAAGGTTGGCTGCAGAGTCCACCTGGAGGCCTTGTGTGGGCTCCCTGGGGTTCCTCTCACAGAGGCCTATTTCCTTTGTTCTTCCTTGTTTCCTCTCATTCTTGCGAGTTCAAAGCCTTTTACAGTGACTGGGAGTTTGGCCTTTATGGGTTCAGTTTCCAGGCATTTCCTGTACCTTTCTTCTCTGTCAAGTTTCCTTCTTTGTGGGCAGTCTGTTTCCCAGCACTCCCCAGAGCCCAGTGAGGCAGCTGAATACATTCTCATGCCCACAGAGGGGCAGCAGAGCACGATAGAAACAATCTGTCTTGGGTATCAATACAACTGGGTTTTCATTTCCTAAAGCTTGCTTGGGCAGGTCACTTTCCCACTCTGAGCCTTGGTTTCCCTGTTTGACGTAGGAAGCATTAGATTAAAGGACCACTGGAGGCCCTAGATACCTACCTAGACCCCTCCCTGGTGGGACCTGCCTACCTTTAATTTTGTATTTATCTATTTTGTTCTTAAAAACTTGAAGGATAGTGAAAAAATAAAGCTATTTACTTAAGACAGCCCTCCTAGAGGAGAGGAGCCTTTTAACATCACTCACCCATGGGACTGGCCAAGGGGATTACTAAGAGCAACTCATCCATTGGGCAGCATCAGCTAGAATGCCTTAGGCTGCCAGTCCTTCTGGAAAACCCATGGCTCAGGTGGTGGTTAAGGCTTTTCAGTTGCTCTCCTAGCCCACAGGGAGAGGACTCCCTACCCAGAGGAGAAGCTAAGGTAAGCTGCAGGAGGCAGGAGGGAATCAGTGGGTCATGGAGCAACTTAATTCAACTAGTGCCAAGTTCTCTAAATGTTGCATTGAGTGGAATGAACAAATCATAGGTAGCTCTGTTGCCATCGTACTGTGTGACCATAGCCAAGTCATATAAATTCTTTCTAATTTTTTTAATTGATGTATACATTGACGGTGTACAGCATGTTAATTTGATACATTTATGTATTGTAATATGATTGCCACTGTAGTGATAATTAGCATTTCTATAACATTGCCTAATTATCATTTCTTTTCAGTGGTTGAAATAATGAACTTCTAGTATCTTAGCAAGTTTGTTGACTGTAATATAATATTGTTGTCTATATCATTATTCTACACATTAGATCTCTAGGACTTATTTAATACTTGTTGCAAGTTTGCACCTGTAAACAACAACTGTTTATCCCTCTACCCCCCAGCCCCTGGTAACCACCATTTTACTCTCTGTTTTTGATGAGTTTGGCTTTTTATATTCCACATGTAGATTTCAGTTCAATACACCTGTTTCCCCATGACTAAAGGGAGGATGATTTTATCTGCCTTCAGGGATTATTTGAAATGACCAAGTGCACATAAATGTGCTTTATGGAAACAGTGTCCTACAGATGTAAGGGGTAAAAGATGAGAAAGCTCGTCTACCATTAGATTCCTCTTCCCTGTCATTTCAGTGGCTAAAATTCAGTGCCAGTTTTCTCACTGCCCATCTTCTATTAAAAATAGCAAAGAACTTAAAGTGATGAGATTCTATTAATCCCATGGGATGTGAAGCTCTTTTCATTTTGAAGAGAAAAAATGATGGTGCTTACAAACATTTCTGCCTTTCCTAAAACAGCATGCTTGAGAAAAGGATGCTTACCCTGGCGTGGTCGATCTCTAAGGTGACTTCCAACCTGCTGGCTCCAGAGAGAGAGGGCTCTGAAAAGGCCTCAAAGGCAGGCCATCGGCTTTATTTGGCCTCCTTTCCCAGTGCCTTGGAGAGGGTCTAGTAGGCTTACCTGAAGCAGTGAATGCAGAATTGTGAACCGGTTGTCTTTGCATCAGACCAACACATGATGGCAGTAAAGTCAGGTGAATTCATTCTCTTCCAGGCTGCTTTCCCAATTCCGCTTCTGGTCTTCAGGTCAAAAAATGTGATTCACGCTTCATTTCTTTGCTTCTGTTTCCTCCACTCGATTTCCTTCTATAAACCTTAACATCAGCTTTCTTTGTTCCTCTCACCTTTAGTGAGTGTTTGTCTTTCCCTGTGTGCTCTGGAATAATACTGTATTCTAAGCCTTTGTTTAAGAACAGAAACCATTTTTAAATGGGGGTGTTAATACTCGCATCCATTTCACAGGGCTCTCTTGAGGATGAAATGAAATGATGCGCCAAAAACACTTAATAAAGGGCCTGCACTCAATAAATGGTAACATTAATTGCTATTATTGTTGTTCTTATTATAGATTAGACTGACCCAGAAGGCTTTTTGATAGTGAAATGGGTTTCAAAGGCAGAAAACAGAAGGAAAACCAGGGACAGCTCCTGCACATCCTGGGAGCGATTCTCTGGCAAAGTTAGAGTTGCAGGGGTGAAATGTCTATCTGTGTGCTACATCATATGACTTTCAAACCATCTTCAGCAAGCTACAGCCAGGCGAATCAGGAGAAATTACATAGAAAGGTATCTTTCAAGTGAAAGCATCAAGCACATTGTAGGTTCTCAATAAGGGTTCATTCTCTCCTACTTTTCATCTAAAAGCTAGACCAGTTTAGGCTAACGATATAGTCCAGTTCAGGTGGTTCCCCACTGGACCATGCATTGGAATCATCTGGGCCCTCTCCCTAGAGATAATAATTCTGTAGATCCAGAGCAGGGCCTAGGAATCTGTATTTTAAAGCCCTTCCCAGACACTTTTAGGAACTAGTGAACTAGCTGAGAAATGTTCAGCTGAGAGAAAAGAGGAACAGAGAAGTATGGATCATTCTAGATGCTGTACCAAGTGCTGTATATGTGTCAGCTCACTGGACCTTCCCAGCTGCTCTGTGAGGTAGGGGGTGTCATTTCCATTTTACCCATGGGGGAGCAAAAAATAAGTAAGGTTAATTGACTTGCCAAGAGCTTCAGTTTGTAAATGTCAGGGCGTGGTTTCCTACACAGTTCCCTGTAAGCCTCAAGCAAGGCTCTTCTCCCTGTACTACATGATTTCCCAAGCCCACATGGGCCTGTCCCAGTCCTACCCTCTGCTTAAGTGGGAACATTGGGCCAACACTTCAGCTGGGCACTCAATTGCTTCCTCTATAACAACAGTCCTGCCTCTGGCTGGGACTTGATGAATGAAAGATGATTAAAGTGAGATAATGGATGGAAAAAGTGCCTTGTAAATTGTGAAGTGCTATACACAGATTGGGTGGTATTAGTTGTGCATTCGCCATTACTCAGGGATCTTGGGCCTCAGGATTGTCTCTATGGTCCATATCTGTTGGTCGATGGAGCATGGATGGAAAGAGCTGATGCCCAAAGCTGGCATTGCTGGTATGAAGCTAAGTCAGTGGCTGGAATAAGGGTGCATTCACTCCTGGGTCCTGTGGTAGGCCAGCTTGTCAGGTCTGGCCATCCAGCATTTGTAAATGCTTGAAGATTATGTCGAAAATAGATAAGTCACTCAGTAAACATATTCTGGACACTTACTGTCTATGAAAAGCTAAATGAGTCACTGTACATAATTCAGAGAATTCAACAATATAGTCTTCAAGGGGCTTATAGTTTATTTGAGGAGATATGATAACACATGTATATAATGGACATGGAACAAGTACAACCAGAATAATTCCAATCCCAAACAAAAGGGATGTCCATCATCAGAAGGAGTAAATGCTGCTAATACACAATAAGAACTCTAGAATCTAACTTTTTCTCTTAGTTATCAGCCTTCTTCTGGATTACAGAAAACAGCCCCTGACTGTCTCTCCATTCCCAAAGATACTGCACACCACTCCCTTGATTTTCTTCCATTCTGGGGCCAAAGTGTAATTCAAAAATGCAAAACTGCTGTCCTTCCCACTCTCTAACAATGGTTCCCCGTTGCCTTCAGGACCAAGTCCAGGCTCCTTAGCATGGCCTAGGGACCCCGGCCATCACTCTGATCACCACTCAAGCTTTCTCTCTTGCCTGGACACCCTGAAAATACCATATTCTTTCAAACCTCTGCAACCTTGCATGTGGTCTTTTCCCTTTGTTAGGAATACCCTTTTCCCCTTCCTCACCAAGCTAACTTTCTACCTTTCCCTGAAAACTCCCTGCCCCCTTTTAATTGGATTTGATGCCCCTTATTGATATCTTTGCATCAC